>RYYW01000259.1:0-85423 GCA_013621005.1 Aeschynomene evenia | reverse complement strand
AAGCATTTTCCGCTGCAACTCTTAATCATACCTTCTGAGTAAAAACAGCTTTCTAAGTAAAAGTTTTAACAAGCAATTTTAAAACTTGCACGATTCAACCCCCCCCTTCTCGTGCACACATACACTTTCAATTGGCATCAGAGCTCGGTCCTTAAGGGGTTGAGCACTTCACAGTGTCAAGGAAAAAGATCCACGAAGGGAAATATGAACTCACCAGCTGCATTCATATCAGATGGGGCTTCAATAAACAGACCTCGATGTTTCTCGGAGACAGCTTCGACTACTGGCGTGACAGAATGACGCTGTTCATCAAGCACACCAGTTTGGACTTATGGGATAGGATCGAGAATGGAGACTATCAGCCTCTGCAGACAATTACAGAGGATGCTGTAGTTGCAACAGACGCTGAGCCAGGAGCGGCACCTCCAGTACTCAGAACCTATACAAGACGAGTCCCTAAGGATGAATGGACTCAAGAGATGAAGGAGAAGATACAACTCAACTTCAAAGCTAAATACATTCTTCTCTGCGCCTTGCCCAAGGTAGAGTACGACAAGATTGTGTCGTGTGATACCGCTCAGAAATTTGGGAGAGATTACACATGCTGCACGAAGGAAATGATGAAGTCAAGGAAACTAAGGTATCAATGCTTGTACATAAGTACGAGTCCTTCTGCATGCAACCTGAGGAAACTATTGACAACATGTCAATAAGATTTCTCCACATCATAAATCAGCTAAAGGTCTTGGGAAAGACCTACTCCAACGCTGAGATGGTGAGGAAAATTCTCAGAAGCCTCTCTGCCAAGTGGCGCCCAAAGGTGACAGCAATCCAAGAAGCAAAGGACCTAAATCAGCTGGGTTTAGATGTATTGTTTGGCTCACTCAGAACTCACGAGATTGAGCTTGAAGGACTACTTGGAGGACCATCTTCATCCTCAAGACCTCAGAAAGCTCTGGCTCTGAAAAGTCAGATCAAAAAGACTTCAAAAGCCCTAAAGGCTGAAGAAATATCTGAGTCTGAGAACGATCAAAACTCAGATTCCGATGAAGATGACATCTCTCTTCTAGTAAGGAAAATGAAGAAAGCTTGGAAGAGAAGACCAAGCAAAGACAAAGAGATCACACCTAGAAAAGGAAAGTCAAAGTCTTCTGATGCCACATGTTTTGGCTGTGGAGAAAAGGGCCACTTCAGAACGGAGTGCCCTCAGAACAAGGGAAAGAAGAAGTTCATTCCCAAGAAGAAGAAGAAGGCAATGGCTGCTACATGGAGTGATTCAGAAGAGGAAGACTCTAGGTCAGAAAGTGAAGAGGAAGCTAATGTCTGCTTCATGGCCAGTACTGACTATATTCTGGAAACAGAATCTGAGTCAGAAGAGGTACCAATCTCTCCTCCTCTCTCATACTCATACAATGAGATCTCAGAACTCTATGAAGAACTTCTGAGAGACTCAAACGAATTAGCTAACAATTTCAGCAAACTAAGAAAGTCTTTTAAATCCTTAGAAGCTGAAAATACTAGACTAATTCAAGAAGTAGAGAACATAAGGCTTGAAAGAGATGACTTTAAAAATAGATATCTTGAAAGCCACAACCTCTATCAAGCTTTAGAAACAATGTCTTCTGTAACTGTTGAAAAAGCCGAACTGGCTTTGATAGAATTACAAAAGACAAATGAGCTTCTCACTTCTGACTTGGTTAAGATGGTCAAAGGTGAAAAAATGATGACACTCTTGCTTGGTGGTCAAAGACCTTACAAGGATAAGAGTGGACTCGGTTATGAAGAAATCTTCGAACCAAATGATATTGATCCATCCTTAACTAAATCACCTCGCACGTGCATAGCTTGTTTTAAGAGTGGCCATGGTTCTGAAAAATGTCCTATGTTGGAAAAAGGAAAAATCTCTAAGCCTCAGAAGGCTCAAAAGAAAACTCAGAAAGCTAAGCCTTCTAAGAAGACTATCCCCTCTCAGAAGGGAAAAACTTCTCAGAAAGCAAGTGCTTCTGAAAAGGGCAAACAAAAGGTCTCTGACTCTCAAAACCATGACCTCTCTAAGAAAAGAAGGCAAAAGTCCAAGAAAGCTAACAAGCAAGGACCCAACAAAGAATGGGTACCTAAATCTGTTAACTTTGTGACTGCAGGTGCATCATCAAGCGCTGCTCCACCACCACGATGAGCAGTGGTACCTTGACAGTGGCTGCTCAAGGCACATGACTGGAAGCAAGCACTGGTTCAGAAGTCTCAAGCCCAAGAAAGGCGGAACAGTGCGATTCGGTGATGGCGCTAAAGGGAGAGTCACTGCAATCGGAGATGTTGGTAAGGACTCCTCTCACCAAATCTCAGATGTACTTTTGGTCGATGGCTTAACTCACAATCTATTAAGCATTAGTCAATTTTGTGACAAAGGCTTAAAGGTTGAGTTTTATGCCAAGTATTGTCATGTGATTAATCTCACAACTGACAAGATCGTTCTGGAAGGAAAACGTGTGGGTAACATCTATGTTATCCATCTGGATGATCTAAAGGATCAAAATGTGGAATGCCTTGTCTCTGTCCAAGAAGACAAATGGCTATGGCATAAGAAACTTGGTCATGCCCATATGAGACTTCTTTCTGAACTCTCTCAGAAAGAACTTGTAAAGGGCCTTCCCAGAATTAAGTATCAGAAGGATGCAACCTGCGACTTCTGTGAAAAAGGGAAACAGACCAAGGCTTCCTTTCCCAGTAAAAGTGGTATTTCTACTCAGAAACCACTGGAACTGCTCCACATGGATCTCTTCGGACCAACCAGAACAGCTTCCCTTTCTGGAAAACGCTATGGTCTTGTCATAGTGGATGATTACTCCAGATTCACTTGGGTTTTCTTTCTAGCTTCTAAGGAAGAAACTTTTGAGAAGTTCAAAGCATTTGCGAAAAGAGTTTCAACAGAAAAGGATTCGCACATTCATACCATTAGATCAGATCATGGTGGTGAATTTGAGAATCATGCTTTTGAAAAGCTTTGTGAAAATCTGGGCATTGCTCACGAGTTCTCTTCTCCCAGAACTCCTCAACAAAATGGAGTAGCTGAGAGAAAGAACCGAAGCCTTCAAGAGATGGCAAGAACAATGCTCTTAGAAAGTGGACTTTCAAAAGGTTTCTGGGCTGAAGCAGTAAATACTTCATGCTACATTCAGAATCGAGTCTTTCTAAGACCAATTCTGAAAAGGACACCTTACGAGCTATGGAAGAATAAAATACCAAACATTTCTTATTTCCATATATTTGGTTCTTCTTGTTTTATTCTCAACACAAAGGACAAACTCTCCAAGTTTGATCCTAAGTCCGATGATGGATACTTCCTAGGATACTCCTCAGCCTCTAAAGCTTACAGAGTATATAACAAAAGGAGTAAATGTGTTGAAGAGACAATCCATATTAAGTTCAAAGAACTTAGTAAGGACCTGTCTCAGAAAGGTGCTGACTTAGAAGATGAATTTGAGAAACTCAACATCTCTTCTGAGAAAGCCAAAAGGAAAATTCTTATAGATGATGAGACTGACTTCCAACCCATGGAACAATCATCTTCATCTAAAGAAAAATCTAGTAACATCATCAAAGCTCCAGAACCTAGAGAATCTACTTTTCCAAATACAATGGAACCTAGATTCTCAGAAGGACAAGCTTCTGATGACTCAGAAAGAGAACCTTCTGTGTCTCGTTCTCAGAACCCTACTCCTAAAGGGATCAGAGGTTCAAGAGACTTGAAGAACATCTCTCAGAATGAAGTCTTGGGCAATCCAGAAAGTGGCGTGAGAACCAGAAGGAACTATACAAATCTTGCTATGGTCTCTGAACTTGAACCAGATTCCATAGAAGAGGCGTTAGATGATCCTAGCTGGGTAAATGCCATGCAGGATGAACTTGACCAATTTGAGAGAAATCAAGTTTGGAAACTGACTCAGAAACCCAAAGGCAAGAGTGTCATTGGGACTAAATGGGTGTTTCGAAACAAACTTGATGAAAACGGTCAAGTCGTGAGAAACAAGGCAAGATTGGTTGCTCAAGGGTACAACCAACAAGAAGGGATAGATTATGATGAAACTTTTGCCCCAGTCGCAAGATTGGAAGCTATCAGAATGTTGCTAGCTTTTGCTGCACATAAAGGTTTCAAACTCTATCAGATGGACGTTAAGTCCGCCTTCTTGAATGGATACCTTTCTGAGGAAGTTTATGTAAAACAACCTCCTGGTTTTGTGAATGATGCATTCCCGAATCATGTATTCAAGCTTACAAAGGCTCTCTATGGTTTGAAACAAGCTCCAAGAGCTTGGTACGATAGATTGAGCTCTTTCTTGCTTAAAAACGGATTCTCAAGAGGGAAAGTGGACACAACTCTTTTTACGCTCTCAGAAGACTCTGGCTTCTTGATTGTCCAGATTTATGTTGATGACATAATATTTGGCGCAACCAATGAATGCCTTTGCAAAGAATTCTCCAAGCTTATGCAAGGTGAATTCGAGATGAGCATGATGGGAGAATTAAAATTCTTCCTAGGATTGCAAATCAAGCAAGAGTCGGAAGGGACAGTCATTCATCAAGAGAAGTATACCAAGGAACTTCTGAGGAAGTTTCTGATGGATAAGGCCAAACCCATGAGCACTCCCATGCATCCCTCTCAAGTAATTGACTTGGATGAAGATGGTGAGAAAGTCTCAGAAAGCAACTATCGAGGGATAATTGGCTCACTTCTCTACTTAACCGCCTCCAGACCAGATATCCAACTCAGTGTTGGGATCTGTGCTAGATTCCAGTCTAAGCCCAAGCAATCACACTTGACTGCAGTTAAACGAATTTTACGATATTTAAGTGGAACTACTAATCTTGGTCTTTGGTACGAGAAAGGTTGTTCTTCTGATGTTGTAGGTTACTGCGATGCCGACTACGCTGGAGATAGGATAGATCGCAAAAGCACAAGTGGGTGCTGCTGCTTCTTTGGAAAATGCTTGATCACTTGGTCTTGCAAGAAGCAAAATACGATCGCCCTATCAACTACTGAAGCTGAATATGTGTCTGCTGCGAACTGCTGTTCTCAGATGCTCTGGATTAAGAATCAGCTACTTGATTATCAATTAAGGTACACCAAAATTCCTATCCTCTGTGATAATACAAGTGCTATCAACTTAGCTAAGAATCCTATTCAGCATTCTCGATCCAAGCACATCGATATAAAACATCATTTTATTAGGGATCATGTGCAAAAAGGCGACATTGAACTCAAATTTGTAAATACTGAGGATCAAATCTCAGATATATTTACAAAGCCTTTACCCGAGGATCGTTTCAATGTTCTGAAAGGATTTCTCAATTTAAGATGTTTCTAAGTGCTTTGAAATTTAAAAACTCTCTTAGAAACCCCCCCTTAGTCCTAGTTTAGATTCTGAGACGAACAAATAGAACTAAGCCTCTGAGCTTGAAGTAGGAAAACACAGGAAAACCCTATCTGAGAAAATTTGGTCTCAGAAGACTCATCTCTCAGAAAGGAGATCTTCTGAAACATCTCTCAGAAGGAGGATTTCTCAGAAGGACCACCTCTCTCAGAAAGGTACCTTCCGAGAAACAAGTTACCAACGGTAACTTTTGGATAAGTGGCAGAAAACGGCTAGTTATCAACCATGACTATAAATACTTATAGCAGTGTTTCATTTGAGCACTTTACGTCCAAAACTTACCAAAACTCTGCCAAAACCTCTCCTCGCTTTCCAATCATCACCTGCTCTCTCTCTCTCTGTTTCTCTCTTGTTCTTCTCTATCCTTTCTCAAAACTTAAAACCTTTCCTTCAAATGGCCGTCTCTGGAGAAATCAAGGGCTTAATGAGAAACAATCTCAATGAGATATCCGAAGATATTCTCTATGACAATGAGGAAATGCAGTCCCTATTCCACAAGACTTATCTCCCAAGGAATCTTGCCATGGGAAGGGTATTGCCTCTCAATGTCTACAATCAGGTGGACGAAATCCAATTCACCTTTCTCAAGCAACCCGGATGGCCAGCCATGATGAGCTCCGAAGACGTATGCTACCCAAATGTGGTAAGGGCTTTCTATTCGCAAATAGAAAGGTTCACCAACAAAGGGGTCAAGAGCAAGATTGGTGACCAACAGATCCGCTTCTCCTCCTCTGACATCAACAAAGTCTTCAAGACTTTGAATGGTGGCGCTGTCATCGCCGACGACCCAGAATGGGTCAAGGAGGTAGATGACTCGGAAGAAGAAGTCGTGACTCTTCTGACTGGTAGCAACAGCCTACCACTCAAGGGAGTAAAGGTGCCTCATCTCACGCAAGAGGCTCGGATCATCTTTTCCGTTGTGCAACACACCCTTCTCCCTCGGATTGGAGACATGGGGAACGTTACCACCATGGACGCCTGCCTGCTGTACCACCTACTGAAAAAGGAAAGAGTAGATTTTGGGAGGATGGTGCTCAACTACATGATGCACCAGGCTCATCCAAAGAGGGCTCTCACAAGTCTACCTTACGGAAGCCTTCTGACCAGAATCCTCAACCATTTCTCCTTCCCACTTGAAGACTATGAATATGTCTTCAACCACAGTAAGTTCTCCATGGTCACCTTCAACAACATCAAGAAGAAGAAGGTACCAGATACGGGGGCACCTAAGAAGAAGGAGGAAGCAAAGCCTTCTAAGGGAACTGCTGGTCCCATCCAGCCCTCTAAGGCTGAGAAAGGAAAGGAAAAGGTTTCCGATCCTCCAGAAAAGAAGAAGAAGAAGCAAAAGGTGACTCATCCTTCTCCAACAAGGGTGACACGGAGTATGGCTTCTGAGGAAGCTCAGAAGACTCCTCAGAAGGCACCTACAGTTGCTGAGGCTGCTGAAGACTCAGAAGAAACAACATCTGAGCAACCCATGACCAGAAAAAGGAAAGCACCTCCCACTCTCCAAGTCCCAGACGTACCACCAGAAGGGAAAAAGAAACGTGGTCGTTTGGTAAAAGCTAACTCTAAAACTCCACCTTCATTTCTTCACTCTTCTTCTACTTCAATTCCTATTCCTGATTCTGTTGATGGTTTTAAACCCACCAAATTTAAAACTAAACTCCTACATTCCTTGAAATATCAGGGAAAAACTCACAAAGGAGTGGGGATAAAAACCACCAAGAAACAGAGCCCGCCAAAGCCGACGGGTAAAGAAATTGTAGCAGTTACTGCTACTGCTGCCACCACCGCTGCTGCTACTACTGCTGCTGTTGAAGAAGAAGCAGAAGCTTCTCATCACTCCTCCCCATCTGGACATGTCTCCCCCACCAGAGAAGACATTCAGGGGCATGAAGGAAATGTCGCTGATTCCTCTTCCGAGGAAGAAGATGCGGCACGCTTTCACATTGTGCATCGCACTCCAGATGCTGGAAGCTCCAAGAAAGAGCCCCAGAAGAAGCCATCTGAGGTTTCTATGGTGGAACTTTCTGAGGCAACCACAACTGAAGTTGCCACTGTGAATGCTGAGTCCTTGGCTCAGACGATGCTCGACGTCCAGAAGGCGCTGGATCAACCTTCTGAGACTCCAGAAGCTGCTCCGATGCAACAACAACAACAACTACAGCATGAGGAACGCTTCATTGAACCAACTTCTGAGGTTGGTCTCCTCTCTTCTGAGATCCCTCTAGAACATGAGGACACTCATGACTCAACACATGACGTAGTGCCAGGGACCACCAGCACTGGGCTCAGCTCAGAGGTGGGCGCTGACGCTACCATGGCTGCCGGAGTTGCAGCAGTTGAGGCATTTGTTGCCCACAGTTCCTTAGAAGGAACTCTCTCTGAGAAGGACTCTCAGAAGGAACCAGAGGTTCCTCCTCAAGATATAACAGAGGTTCCTCCTACATCCTTTGATCAACAAGGTCCCACCTTCTCCATAACGGACTCAATGATCGGTTCTGGCTTTCAGCTGGGAAGGATGGTAGTCACCCCACCCTCTGTGCAATTTCGGCCTTTCTTTGGTCGAACTGAGAAGTTGAAGCGCATTGAAGCCATGCATAGCCAAATATCAACCTTCAACCTCCCCGACGAGGCTCAGACTATGGAGCAACCATCAGCTAGGCAACCCTCTGATCTAGACCTTGCTCTAGTTGCTGAGGATACTCAAAGGCAGCCTTCGATTGACCTTGCTGCTATTGAAGGTAAAGCTGTCCAAGAAGAAGACCCTCCTGAATATCAAACAAGGGATATAATCGATGAAGTACTTGAGGCTGAAGTCTCTCGTCCTCCTTCATCTCAACCCTCATCTTCTCAACAGCCTTCCACTGCCTCTGACCTCCCTCCAGAATGCGCTCAGAATGCGACTCAGAGCGAGATTCTCATGGAGATATGCCAGCTGCTACGCTACATTGCCAGACGGCAGTAGTTCTAAGTCAATGATGGCGTTTATATCTTAGCCACCCTTTTTGATGTAACAAAGGGGGAGTAGATAAATGATAAAATTTTTGTACATTGGCTATTGTAAACACTAGGCTAGAACTTAGGGGGAGCAACAATTTAGGGGGAGCCAAATCTTTTGTATCTTTACAAAACCATAAATGAAAAATCATTTCTTTGGCATCTCATGGTTTACCTATCTTATGCTTATCTTTTATTATTTATTTTTTTGGCATCTCTTGATTTACTTAGCTTGATATTTCTGAATCTCATAGATACATTATCATGAAATACATGCTATGAAACTGATAATCTCAAACAGTAATCATACATTGCATACTTGAACTGTTGATTATCTCAGCCTTCTAAGAAAATAACGAAGCCTTCTCTCAGAAAGCTAAATTAGTTTCTAAGAAAGCAAAAATGAATTCTGAATAAGTTATGAACTTACTCAGAAACACTTCTGAACTTAAGCAAAATTATTATCTTAAGACTTAAGTTGTTATCATCAAAAAGGGGGAGATTGTAAGCTCCAGAACCCTTCTGAGAGAATTAAGCACAATTCTCTTAGAGTCATGAAAGTTTTAATGATAACAAGGTAAGCCATAAGTATAAAATTTTACTTAAGGTTTTGCTAATATGTGCGTTAAGTGTCTCAGAAAGCTATAAATTATTGCAATGCCATGAGCAAAGACAAAGACAAAACATCAAGTAACCTCGAGATGAATTGATAAAAGCATAGCGCCAAAGATATCAGAAAGGATATCTCAGAAGCGCAGAAGGTGAAAACATGTTTCTGAGGAAAGAACACTGTCGCCTCAGAAGGGTCTCAGAAGACCTCGCGACTAGGAGTTCTCAGAAGGGTCTTCCCTCAGAAGGTTAGCCTCAGAAGTCCGTACAACTCTTAGAAGCTTGGACTCAGAAGCAACCAAGTGTCTGGACTCAAGGAAGTGCAAACAGACTCAGAAAGCTCGCTACAACTAGCCAAGGAAGTGGGAACACGCGCACTGTGCAGTTCTGAAAAGTTCCTCATTTTGCGCTGACTGTAGCAGGGAGCCGTTCTGAAAAGGACACAGCCACATAAGCAAAGTGAAAGCCTCTAATTTCGCGGCTCTTTGATGCCTATATATATGAGTTCAATTCCAGAGCAATGTGACGAAAACTCTTGCGCAAAAACTCTTGATTAAACGTGCCAAAACTCTGTTGAATTGAAAATCATTTTGCGAAAACTTAGAACTTTCTCAGAAAGACAATTTTTACGAAATTGTTTTTCTAACTTTGCAAAATCTTCTAGTTCTGAATTGGTGTAAATTCTTACATTTGTAAGTTAATCCTAGAAGTCTACTAAGTATAAAACTAGGTTTGTAACTTAGTCTTGGTAGTTGTTTTCGATCAAAACAAACCTTCTGAAAAACGCTAAGTCCTTCGTTGTTTGAAGGAAGTTTTAAAGTCCTCTAGTGTTTGAGGCAAGGAAGTCCTTAATTGTTTAAGGCAAGGAAGTCCTTAATTGTTTAAGGCAAGGAAGTCCTCTAGTGTGAGGCAAGGAAGTCCTCTAGTGTGAGGCAAGGAAGTCCTCTAGTGTGAGGCAAGGAAGTCCTCTAGTGTGAGGCAAGGAAATCCACTTCGGGTTGTGAGGTGGTGGAAGTCCTTTACTTAGTAAAGGCAGTGTTGTCTGGGAAGGCACATTAAGAAGAATATCTAAGAACTCTCAACTGAAGGTTGAGGACTGGAGTAGGTTGGTTATAACCGAACCAGTATAAAATCCCTTGTGTTAAGCTTTTCTCCCTAACTCATTACGTGTCCAAATCTTTGAGAAAAACTCTATCACAACTTTAATTAATAGGTCTCGTGAAAAACCTTATTGATTAAAATCAGAAAGCTTTTAAGAAACTCAAACTCTTAAGTCATTTTCTTAAAATCTCTCAGAAAGGAACTTTCTTAGAAAGACTAAGTTCTCAGAAACTTAATCTTCTCAGAAAGCATTTTCCGCTGCAAACTCTTAATCATACCTTCTGAGTAAAAACAGCTTTCTAAGTAAAAGTTTTAACAAGCAATTTTAAAACTTGCACGATTCAACCCCCCCCTTCTCGTGCACACATACACTTTCAACAATAAAGATCACTCTTTTGAGATGTACAACCCTTAAACCAATAAAAATCAAAACTTTGGTAGGTTAGGAGTTTGGAGGTTGAAGATGAAGAGAAATAAGGATTCAATTCGATAGCGTTTTGCACTTGTAAGCTTGTGTAGTCTCTTGAATTCTTGGACATTGAGGTCTTCTATTTATAGGGAAAATAGAACCTCATTTTCGAAATTTAGAAGCTTGATCTCCACCCTTGATTTGAATTTTGTAATCTTTAGATCCAATGGTGAGAGCTCCTTGATTTGATTTGAAATTGATCTTCCAAAAATAGAAAAGATCAAATAAGTGGAAGTTTAATCTTGGTTCTTGATTCAAATATTTCCCTTTAATCCAAAGGTTAATTTTGGATCTTAAATATCGAAACTTTATAACCAAGCACAAGAATTAAGGAAACTTCATCTTGACCCTTGATTTTGAATTGTGTTGATCTTTGTGGTGTGCATTGCTTCATCATTTTTTATACAAATCTTGCAAAATGTGAAAGCTTGTATGCGCCACTTTTGGAGAGAGAAAGGCTAGGATTTTTAGCTTTTCTTGCTCCACAAGTGTGCCTCCATGTTGGTACGAATTAGGATTTCACAATTTCTCATTTTTGAAAATCCTAAATCACCAAACATGGTCTTCCAAGGAATCTTCTGTAGGTTGATTCTTGAATCTTGAATCTTGAGGCTTGAGATTCTTTTGAAATCTTGAGATTCTTCGGGATCTTGATAGAATCTTTGGGAATCTTCTAGAATCTTCTGGAATCTTCACAGAATCTTCGAGAATCTTCTAGACTTGAAATTCTTGACAGAATCTTCCGAGGTCTTCTAACTTCGTGTAGAATCTTCAACAGAATCTTCTAGTCCCGCATAGAATCTTCTTGGAATCTTGTAGATTCATATAGAATCTTTAGGAGGCTCACAGAATCTTTTAAAGTGTCCGTAAAAATATTCTATTACTTAAATGCAAGATATATTCTAGAATAAATTCTAGTTTAATTATTTTTATATCAATTGCATTTAATTCTCCATACAAGATCTTTCTAGATTTCCCACACATATATATATTTTCGAAATTTTGTATAATAATATGTAAAATAGAGATTTGATTTTGATTCTCTATTTATTTAATAAATTTCGAAATATATATATATATATAATATAATTTTCAAAAATCTCATGAGAGAGAATGTAAAATAGAGATTTGGTTTTGGTTCTCTATTTTTTATATATATTTTCAAAAATATGTATATATATATTGTACATGAATATTTAAATAGAGATATTTGATAAAGAAGATTCTCTATTTAATTCCATGTGTTTTCCATAAATAAAATTATGGAAAATTATAGAGTCTTCCAACCAAACTTTCCTTAATTAGAAAAGTTTTGACTTGGTCTTCAAAAAATTAGGATTGCTTGTACTCCAATGTAGTCAAGATGTGTCTTTTTATAATTTCAATTAATTAAATCCTAAAACACACTTAACAAACAATTAGTCCAACCAAATTAAAACTTTTATTTTAATTAAGAATTTTATCATTCAAAACCTTCAACAATGAAGTTAAGGGTTCTTGGAGCTAACAATCTCCCCCTTTTTGATGATAACAATTCCAATTGAAATAAAGGTTTTGATTTGATTACAAGAGAAAATATTTTCTTAAGACTTGAGGCCTTAGGAAATTATTTTCGAATAAACAAGAAAATAAAACAATAAAAAAAGCAATAATATAAAAGAAATAATAAAAAGAGAAACTTTAATTAAATTAAAGAAATAAACATAAACATGAAATAAGATAAGAAATCAAAGAACATAAGTGCAAGAACTTTAAAAAAAACTTTAAAAGAATTTTAAAAACATAGAAAAAGGAATTAAGCTCCCCCTAGAGCTAGATAAGTTCTTGATCTTCATTCTTCAATGTTCTTGAAAAAGTCTTCCTTTATCTTCAATATCTTCTCCCCCTTTGTTTCATCAAAAAGGTCTTCAATTCTTGAGAATTAGAAGAAGATACCGAAACTCTTCAACGGTCATTTCCCCTTTTTCAAAATAGGAGTGAGTGACCTCTTTTTCTCATTGTCCTTGACATCATCGGCAAATGATACTCTTTTTCTTTTCAATGATGATTGATTTTGAAAGATGAGATACGATGTTGGACACATAAACTCAAATCTTTCCATATCCATCTTCTTGTCCACAAAAATTCGAGTAAGCAATCTTCAATAAGGAAGACTCGAATTTTTGAGTTTTGTAGAGTCAATCATAAAGTCAAAAAATAATCTTGCATGATTGACCTTGATAGAAGCAAGAAGAAAGAATATGAGCATTGATTCTCTTGGGCTCATGTAGTTGTTAGATTCTTTTGTAGGAAGCAACACTTCCCTAACAACTTGTAGAAGAATATTTGCCATTGGACGTAAGTGATGTATTTTGATAGATAGGGTGTATTCTATGGTTGGTGCATAGAATTCTCGAGACATCCTCTTCTTCAATCTTTTCATCATTGAACCATCTTGGCTTGTTGGTTATGATCACACAATTATCTTCAAACTGAAAAACACGATTGAATGTGTTTTCGAATATATTGAAAGGATGACTTCCAATGTTGCTTACCCATCCGTAGTAGTGATCAAGCCTTAGAGATGAATAGAAAGCTTTGACAGTCGTATGATAGATTGGTTCATCCTCTATAATCAAAGAAAGGAGATTCCCTTGACTACTTAGAATGTCTTTAAGCTCTAGCATCTTGTCAAGAGTCGGTTTTTGTAAAACCTTCTCAATGGATATATCTCTCATAAGAAAGAGTTGTTCAAATCTTTCTTGGGATTTTGGGTTAGAGAATACTCTCTTTTCAGCATCCATACCATATTTTATATTGCAAACGATGTTCATGATGCTCTACAAGAAAATACCCCATTAGCCCACCCTTGAAAAGTGTGGCCTATAGTGGCAAAATGTGTGGCCAAAGTGAAACGGCCACACTTTTCGACTTTAGGCCACGCTTTTTGTGTGGTGGCCTTCTTAGCAATGGCCATTGCCCTTTGGCCACGTTTTTTTTCCCCAAATGTCACACTATTGACAAAAATGCGGCCAATGATTCAAAAAACGTGGCCAAATGTTAATACTTTCTACCACGCTTTTAAACTGTGGCGTATCATTGCCACACCTAATAAATGTGGTCGTTGCTTAGGTCCTATAACCACATTTTCTATAAGTGTGGCCTTTTTGTTAGAACCAGTAACCACATTTTTCTATGTGTAGTCATTTCTCATAATCTATTGCCTCCCTCTTTTAAGTGTGACATTTTCTTTAAATCTATGGCCACCTTTTTTTAAATGACCTTTTCTTGAATAGTCAATAACCATGATTTTCCTTTCGTCGTATTTTACTAAAACCAACTTAATGCGTCACCTATTCCAAAACAAAAGAAACGATTTTTATTGATTTAAATTTAATAAATATTATAATACTGAATTTAATAAGTCCAAATTTTTTATATTATATTATATCATCGTCATATTATAAATAAACTATATATTAATAAAAGCTCTTTAATATATATTATATAAAGTATTTATCATAATACAACAATAGCATATTCATCCTACAAACAAATAAGTTACAAGTACTTGAACTAACAATAGTATATATTACAAGTACTAGCAATCATCATCATCTTCACAATCCAATGCTCCAAACATGTCTTCCTACAAAGAAAACCAAAGCACTCTAAATAATGGAGAACATTAAAAAATGCAGTCTCTGTAGTTATTTTTATTGGAAAACCAAAGCACTCTAAATAAGATAAATCTAAAAAAAAAATATTAAAAACCCATATATAAATGACCCCAGAAAAAAACAAACAGAGATTTTTCCTTGATGTATGATAAAAAAATCCACTATTGAGTGAAGATGAGTGCAGAGATATAAGAAACCAAAAAGAATTTTTTTTTATAAAACTACTCTATGTTAACATAAAGATTAAATAATGCATAGAATAAACATGAAAATTGATGAGTTCATTTCTAGATCTTGTGACAGCCAACAAAACCCAGAAACACAAAAATTCTGTTTTAGTTCATGACATAAAATTCTGGGGAAATGAAAGCAGAGGCCAGTCAACTCTAAGAGTTTGTTGACATCAAAAAGTGTTGAATGAATGTTATTCCTTCATGGTGACTAGTGTTTGAGTCCACAACATCAGTGCTCCAACTATGCTTCTGATCAAGCTCAAGCACTGTGGAACTCTCTTCTACTGCCTGAACAGTATCAACAACAATTGACCATGTCAAAGGCAAGTATTAGACTTGAAAGTTGTAAACAATGTATTTTGTGAAGGTAGTGAAACGTGAAAAGGGGGGTTGAATCACGTTACACCGACAAATCCTGTTTCTAAAAATTACTTTAAAAATAAAGATCAAGTATAAACTTGTCTTGCACAGCGGAAACAATTGTTAGTAAATAAACAAAAACTTAGCCTATAGACAAGGCTATTTTAGATCTTGAAAATATATTTACTTTCAAGCTCTTCTAAATGATAAAGGTTAAAACTTTAACCTTCAACACTTAGACAAATGATGATGATGATTTCGCAATATGCTATATGATGTGTGTGCAATGATAAATTGTAAAAACAATTAAATAAAGAGAAGGGGAAGAGAGAGAGCACACACAAACTTTTTATACTGGTTCGGCAACGTGCCTACTCCAGTCCCAAGGATTCACCTGAGATTTCACTATCACCACCACAACTAGGTGGACTTTCTTGCCTCTGCAACACCACAAAGGACTTCAACCTACACCTTCACCAAGGTGACTCACTGCCTTTGAAAACCACAAAGGACTTCACTTGCACCACAACTAGGTGACTAACTGCCTTTGACAACTCCAAAGGACTTCAATCCTTGCCTTCAACACCGAAGGACTTTCTACCCTTGCCTTAGACCCTCTAAGGACTTCTTGCCTTACAAAAATAAGGACTTTGTATAAAAGATGTGGTTTTTACCAATCAAGAACTTAGATGCAACTAAGTTTGAACCTTGATGGATTTTTCTCTCAAAGAAATAACTAGCAAAGCTAGGATAAACAAATAAAGCTCATACTTTTAAGAATTACAACCTTTAACCAAATAAAAATAAGAACTTGAGGTTTAGAGGTTGAAGATGAAGAGAAATAAGGATTCAATTCGACAACGTTTTGGCACTTGTAAGCTTGGGTAGTCTCTTGAATTCTTGGGCATTGAGGTCTTCTATTTATAGGGAAAAGTCCCTACAAATTTCGAATTCCATAGGTTGATCTCCACCCTTTATTTGAATTTGTAATCTCTTGATGATCCAATGGTGAGAATTCCTTGATATGATTTGAAATTTGATCTTCCAAAAATAGAAAAATCAAATAAGAGGAAGTTTCATCTTGGCCATTGATTCAAATAATTCCCTTTAATCCAAAGGTTATTATTTGATCATATGGAAACTTTGTAACCAAGTATATGAAATAAGGAAGCTTCATCTTGGCCCTTGAATTTGAATTTGTGCCTTGATCTTGTGGTGTGCATTGCTTCATCAAATTTTCACAAAATCTTGCAAAATAGCAAGCTTGTTTGCGCCACTTTAGGAGAGAGAAAGACTAGGATTTTTAGCTTTTCTTGCTCCACAAGTGTGCCGCCATGTTGGTACGCTCACAATTTCTCATTTTTTGAAAATCCTAAATCACCAAACATGGTCTTCCAGGGAATCTTCTGAATGTAGATTCTTGAATCTTGAATATTCTTGAATCTTGAATCTTGAGGCTTGAGATTCTTCTGGAATCTTGAGATTCTTCGGGATCTTGATAAAATCTTCGGGAATCTTCACAGAATCTTCGGGAATCTTCTAGACTTGAAATTCTTGACAGAATCTTCTGAGGTCTTCTAACTTCGTGTAGAATCTTCAACTAAATCTTCTGTTCCCACATGGAATCTTCTAGGAATCTTGTAGATTCAAATAGAATCTTTAGGAGGCTCACAGAATCTTTTTAAAGTGTCCGTAAAAATATTCTGTTACTTAAATGCAAAATATATTCTAGACTAAATTCTAGATAATTATTTTTATTTAATAATTTGCATTTAATTCTCCATACAAGATCTTTCTAGATTTCCCACACATATATATTTTTTCGAAATTATGTAACAATATTGTGTAAAATAGAGATTTGATTTTGGTTCTCTATTTAATTATATATAATTCGAAAATATCTATATATATTATACATGAATATTTAAATAGAGATAATTGATAAAAAAGATTCTCTATTTAATTCCATGTATTTTTTCATAAATAAATTTTTAGGAAATCATAGAGTCTTCCAACCAAACTTTCCTTAATTAGAAAAGTTTTGACTTGGTCTTCAAAAATTAGAATAACTTGTATTCCAAGCATGTATGTTGCGCCAACTTTGGTCTATGGTGGTCAAGATGTGTCTTTTTATTTTGTCAAATAAATTAAATCCTAAAACACACTTAACAAACCATTAGTCCAACCAAATTAAAACTTTTATTTTAAATAAGAATTTTATTATTCAAAACCTTCAATGATGAGGTAAAGGGTTCTTGGAGTTAACAATCTCCCCCTTTTTGATGATAACAATTCCAATTGAAATAAAGGTTTTGTTTTGATTACAAGAGAAAATATTTTCTTAAGACATAAAGTCTTAGGAAATTATTTTCAAATAAGCAATAATAATAAAACATAATAGAAGAGAAATACTAAAAAGAAAGAAACTTTAATATTAAAAAAATAAACATAGACATGAAATAAAATAGAACAAAACATAAAAGAAATTAAGAAAAAACAAGTGCAAGAACTTTTTAAAAAAAGAACTTAAAAAAACTTTAAAATAGTTTTTTTAAAAACATACAAAAGGAATTAAGCTCCCCCTGGAGCTAGATAAGTTCTTGATCTTCATCCTTCATTTTTCTTGAAAAAGTCTTCCTTTATCTTCAATTATCTTCTCTCCCTTTGTTTCATCAAAAAGGTCTTCAATTCTTGAGAATTAGAAGAAGATATCAAAACTCTTCAACGGTCATGTCTCCTTTAGAAGTTGAACTAAGAACAAGAGAGTTGTTGAAACCGATGAAGTGTAGGATTTTTCTGACTTTTTCGTAAGGGATGCTTTCCCCGTCAACTTGAAACATTTCAAGAACTGTCTTCTTGAGAGCTTCTTGATCAAAACATAGGTGTTCCCCCTTAATGAGACATTCTTCCTTTTGGTGAGGTACCATATGTTCTTCTCGATTTTCAATGACCAAAGGTATTGAACTTGAACATAGAATATCTTCTTCCTTTTCAGAGGTATCATGCCCGAATGGAGCATCACACTTGAAAATATACTCATCCACATCAAGAGATGGATTGTCTTCAAAAAACTTGTCAATGTCCGTTGTTATCACGGATGAGAGTGGAGTAGAAGTAGAAGAAGAAGAATCATGTGGGCCAGAAGTTACCTTTTTCAACATAGGAGTGGGTGACCTCTTTTTCTCATTGTCCTTGACATCATCGGCAAAGGTTACTCTTTTTCTGTTCAAGAATGATTGATATGGAAGGTCGAGATAAGCTGTTGGACAGAAGAATTCAAATCTTGCCATATCCATCTTTTTGTTAGCAAAAATTCGAGTGAGTAGCCTTCCATATGGAAGATTCGAATTTTTTGATCTTGTGGAATCAATCATAAATTCAAAGAGTAATCTTCCAATGTTGACCTTGACAGAGATAAGAAGAAAGAATATTAACCTTGATTCTCTTTGACTCAAGAAGTTGTTTGATTCCTTTGTAGGGAGCAACACTTCCCTAACAACTTGTAAAAGAATCTTTGCTATTGGTCGTAGATGATGCACTTTGATAGACAAAGGATGTATCTTATGATTAGTGCACAAAATCCTTGAAACATCTTCTTTATCAAGTTTTTCATTATTGAACCATCTAGCTTTGTTGGTTATGATTACACCGATATCTTCCAACTCAAAAACACGAAAGAATGTGTTTTCGGAGACATTGAAAGGATGATTTCCAATGTTACTAACCCATCCGTAGTGATGATCCAACTAGAGAGAAGATGATGTGATCATGAGGGGGTCACCAATGTTTCCAAAATTAAAAATAAGAAGCTCATGTTGTTCTATGACCCAAGGATGAATTTTGAGCTCAAGAACCACAAAAAAATGAATAAAGGAATGAAGAATTATGGTCTAAGAAGAGACTACACGAAATTTGGGATTATTTTGATGAGTTTTTATTTTAATTTTATGTTTGGTTTTTATTTGTAATAAGTCTAGGCTACTTAGGATTTAATTGCATGCCTATTTAGTTTTTGATGTTTATTATTTTTGTAATTTTGCAAGACATAGGCTAAAAACTCTTGGAATTTCTTATGATAGGTTAATTGCAATTATGGAGTGAAGTAAGTGAGCATTAAGACACATCATTGCTAGGGAGGTTACAACTGTAGTAAGTGTGTGAGTTAATGACTCTAACTCAGCCAAAATATTTGTAATTTCACTATATATGTTATACTTCAACATGAATAAAATATAACTTGATTTCTAAAAACTATATTTTGAGAGAACTTTCTCTTGTTCTTGAGTGATTCAAGAAAACCAAGACTTATCAGAGGTTGTTCATCCTTTGTGGCGTCAAACACAAGACTTATCACTCACCTTCTCATCAACTCTTGAGTGTGGCGTCTATATCCTTCTTCACTAAATAAACCAAAAAAATCCAAAAAGAAACATCTTAAAATCCATATGTTGCTCAATTTTTAAATTGGTGCTTCCTAAAGGTCCAAATTCATAGAGTCCTAACTTGGATTCTCATCAGGTGGTATCAGAGCTAAGGTTGATAGGAAGCATTTCTGGTGGTATCAGAGATCCCCTAGGGGTTCTGAAGGAAACATCTGTGAGTTTATTTTAATTTTATTTGATAAATTAAACAAAAAAAGAATACAAAGATGACAATGTCAGATAGATCATTCCAGAAATTACTTGATCAGATAGATCAGATCGTTTATACTGCATTTGACAATGTATTTAGAGATATGGATAGAAGGGGCCATGTTTCGAAAAAAACAAGAAAAATATTTTCTTCCTCTTATTCTAATTCCAGCAGGATAAAGAGTATTTCCAAGGAGCAACAACAAAACGTAGTGGAGGCACCAAAACTAATTCTTCCATACAACAAAGGATCTTTGGACTCCAAAATTGATTCAAATAAATGGGAAGAAGAAGTGGAAGAGCCAACAATTCAGAAAGAGGAACAAGTGTTTGAAGTGGTGGAATTTTCTGAGGAAAATTTAATCATACCAATTGTAGAAGAGATTCTAAACAAGCTTTCTAAACTTGAGAATGGAGAAAACCTGCAACAATCTGAAAATCAATTTAACAAGCAAATGATTTTCATTGAGTCCATTGATGATTCAGAAAGTCTCACCAAGAATGAGGAAGAGCTGAAAGCAAATGGAACTTCATGTGACAACATGATCTTAGCTGCCGAAGACATGAAAGGTGAAAGAATGAATTCTACATTTTTAAATAATTTTGCTAATTCATTTTTCTTGAAGGATATGCAGAAAGAAAATTTTGTGAAATGGGATGGACTGAATTATGCCACCCAAAGTGTTCAGAAGAAAGATCAAGAATGTGAACAACAAGCCTTTCAAGAAAACAAAGTGCAGAATCTGAATTTTGACCCTGTAGGAGATTATATTGTTCTTATAATAAGAAGCACATGATTTGAGGACAAATCATCTTTTAAGAGGGAGAGTCTGATGTGATCATGAGGGGGTCACCAATGTTTCCAAAATTAAAAATAAGAAGCTCATGTTGCTCTATGACCCAAGGATGAATTTTGAGCTCAAGAACCACAAAAAAATGAATAAAGGAATGAAGAATTATGGTCTAAGAAGAGACTACACGAAATTTGGGATTATTTTGATGAGTTTTTATTTTAATTTTATGTTTGGTTTTTATTTGTAATAAGTCTAGGCTACTTAGGATTTAATTGCATGCCTATTTAGTTTTTGATGTTTATTATTTTTGTAATTTTGCAAGACATAGGCTAAAAACTCTTGGAATTTCTTATGATAGGTTAATTGCAATTATGGAGTGGAGTAAGTGAGCATTAAGACACATCATTGCTAGGGAGGTTACAACTGTAGTAAGTGTGTGAGTTAATGACTCTAACTCAGCCTAAATTCTTGTAATTTCACTATATATGTTCTACTTCAACATTAATAAAATATAACTTGCTTTCTAAAAATTATTTTTTGAGAGAACTTTCTCTTGTTCTTGAGTGATTCAAGAAAACCAAGACTTATCAAAGGTTGTTCATCCTTTGTGGCGTCAAACACAAGACTTATCACTCACCTTCTCATCTACTCTTGAGTGTAGCGTCTATATCCTTCGTCACTAAATAAACCAAAAAATCCAAAAAGAAACATCTTAAAATCCATATGTTGCTCAATTTTTAACACTACTAGAAACATGCGGATTATCGGCGGATTTTATCGACGGATTATCGACGGACAATTTACACAACATTATTGGCGGATGTATCGACGGATATTGAAGGGCTAGTATTTTTTTATTATAAAAAATTATTATCGACGGATTATTTTGAAATCATCCCTCGATAATTGTCTCCCGCGCAAAACAAAAATTTTTTTTTGGTCAGATTAGTTTTATCGACGGATGAAGATGAAGAGATTCGTTGATAAAACCCTAAACCCTAAACCCTAACTCTAACTAGTAATTATCGACGGATAATTGTTATTTCATCCGCCGATAATCGAAACGCACCGTTTCATTTAATGGGGCGCTTATTATCGAGGGATATTATCGACGGATGGATTAAAACCATCCGTCGATAATCCGCGAATATGAGGAGACAGCGTCTCCTCTTTCCTCATTTCGCGAACTGCTCTCTCTCTCTCTTCTCCGCTCCCTCTCTCTCTGTCCGCCGCGAAAACAGCCATTTTCGCCGCCGTCTGCCGCCCGTTCGACCACCGGGAAGTGCCAACAGGTTAGTCTCTCTCTACTCTACATTTTAATCGGTTTAGAATTTTTGTTTGAGGTCTCTAATGAGAACTCATTGTTTGTAGCTCTTTGTCCACCGCCCTCAGCCGCCCACTGCCGCTCACGGACTGCCGGCCGCCGCCCACCGCAACATCTCTCCTTGGTCTTCAATTAGGTATTTTTTTCTTAATTTTTTTAGTATTTTTCGTATTTTAATATATTTTGTTGATTATTTTTTTTATTTTTTCTATTTAAAAATATTAATATATTTTTCTGTTTATAATTTTATAATATTCTAAAATTAATTTTTTTCATTTATAATTTTATAAAAAAAGTTTTAAAAACTGTTTATAAAAAAATTTTAAAACTGTTTTTTAAAAATTATATTAAAAAGTTTAGAAAAAATATTTTTAGAAGAAGTTTTTAAATTCTGTAAATAAAAAAATAAAGTTTTTAAAAATGTGTTTTTGAAAAATAAGTTTTTGTAAAAACAATTTTAAAATAATCATAGTTTGTAAACTTTAAAAAAAAGATAGATTTAACAAACTTATATGTTATTTAAAGTAAGTAATTTTTCAATAACAAATATATTATTTAAATGAGATATATGAGAACACAATTGTTGATATATTTCGGCGATTGGAGCTTACGGTTTTTAGGAGCTTACGTTTATATTTGGTATGTTTATTTATTAATTTTAATGATATGATTGTGTATGTTGTTACTGTTGCAAAACCTTAGGCTAGATGACTTAGTCTGAGACCGGTCCTTGAACTCCGACAATACTGGTTGATTGATTTGTAAATTAAATGGGAAAGTTTGTTTAAAATCAAGGGGAGACTCTCTCAAAATTTTGTGAAGTTAAAATTTGGAAATAAAATTAAATAACTGTTGTTAAGTTATCCAAAATTAAGGGAAACTATGTCGAAATTTTGTTTGAGTTAAGATTTAAAAAACTTATAAAAATCATTAGTGTCGTATTAATGGTGAGATTAGATTAACTAAAAAACCGTTATTAATTACTCCTAGTTAAACTTCTCATTTTAGGATTTTCCAATAATTCAAGGGCAATGTCATCAACAAATGAATGAAAAATAACTTGTCAGTGGCAGTTAGGATGTTGTCTATCAAGTATCTAAGGCAAACCAAAGTCAAAACCTTTAATGAATTAAAAATAACTTGTATTGTTGTGATTAGATATGACGGATGACAGAGGCAGAGGCAGAGGAGATCAAGGGCGTAGGAAGACAGACGATGATGATAGTGACGATGATAGGATGGATTTTGTATGATTTTTTTATATGTTTTGTTTTGGATGTTCAGACATTATGTTTTTACTTTTATATAGTATTTGGATTTTATCTAATTTGTAAATATTGTTGTATAGATATAGGATTTTTCATTATGGTTTTGTTTATTGATATTATTAGTATTTTGTTATAAATATTGATTTAGTTTAATTATTATTGATTTGATTTCATTATGGATTGATATTTTTACAAATTAAAAAAAATTAATTTTAGGTATTTTTTAAAAAAATATTTTTTTCTTATTATCGACGGACACATCCCTCGATAATAAATAATTTTGTTTTTTGAAAAAATAATTATCGACGGATAGGTATCCGCCGATAATTATTTTTTAATTTTTATATATTTTAAAAAGCTTTATCGTGGGATATATCCGTCGATACATCCCTCGATAAGTTCGACGGATATCGACGGATATATCCTTCGATAATTTATCGACGGATTTTTCGAAGATATCCGTCGATAAAAGTTTTCCGACCATCAATAAATCGTGAGCGACTATCCGTCGATACATCCGTCGATACACTTCTTTATCGACGGATATTTGGGTCATCCGTCGATAATACACTGGTTTCTAGTAGTGTAAATTGGTGCTTCCTAAAGGTCCAAATTCATAGGGTCATAAATTTGCACAATTAATAAATCAGAGTTATCAGTTAGAGTGAAAAGAGTTGTGTCCACTTTTCCACGAGTGAATCCATTCGTAGTCAAGAAGCTACTAAGTCTATCATACCAAGCTCTAGGAGCTTGTTTAAGACCGTATAACGCTTTAGACAAACGATAGACGTGCTCGGGATATGTTTCACTGATAAAACCTGGAGGTTGCTTGACGTAGACCTCTTCACTGAGGACACCATTAAGAAATGCGGACTTCACATCCATTTGATACAGCTTTATTCCTTTATGAGCAGCGAATGCAAGAAGCATCCTAATGGCTTCTAGTCTTGCAACTGGCGCGAAGGTTTCGTCGTAGTCGATCCCTTCTTGCTGGTTGTATCCTTGTGCCACGAGTCTAGCTTTGTTCCTTGTGACCGTTCCGGATTCGTCTAACTTGTTTCGGAATACCCACTTTGTGCCAATAATTTTTTTGCCCTTGGGTTTCTGAACAAGCTTCCCGACTTCATTCTTTTCGAACTGTTCGAGTTCGTCTTCCATGGCTTCCACCCAACTGGGTTCATCCAATGCTTCTTGAACTGTCTCAGGTTCGATTTCTTAAACAAGTGCAGCATTAGATTGAAATCTCAGGGATTTTCTTGTTCTTATCCCATGAGATGGATCGCCCAGAACTTCGTTATCTCTGACAGCTTTGAAATCGTTTATTCCGATCTTTCTTCTTAGAACAAGTTCTTGAACTTCAATACACTCAACCCCTTGAGGAGTAGAGGGTTCTTGAGCTACAATAACTCTTGGTTCATCTCCCCCTGAATCGAGTGATTCCTTCATAACTTGATGATCATCTTCTTCAGTAGGTACTTGATCATGACCTTCGCAACCTTTGGTTGAGATAGTTAGATCCTTCAATCTTTCTTCGATGTCATCTAGATTATGTTGAATGTCTTGCTTTAGTTCCTTGAACTTGATATGGATGGTTCCTTCAACTGTCTTCCTTTGTTTGTTGTAAACTCTGTAAGCTTTAGAAACAGCAGAATACCCTAGAAACACTCTGTCATCGGATTTGGAATCAAACTTTGAAAGCTTGTCCCTTGTGTTCAGGATAAAGCAAGGTGAACCAAAGATATGAAAATAAGATATATTGGGTATTCTTCCTTTCCAAAGCTCATACGGAGTTTTGTTGAGACTTTGCCTTATGAAAACACGACTTTGAATATAGCACGCTGTATTGGCAGCTTCTGCCCAAAAACCTTTTGATAAACCGCTTTCCAAAAGCATTGTTCTTGCCATCTTAATGAGGCTTCGATTCTTTCTCTCAGCCACTCCATTTTGCTGTGGAGTTCTAGGAGAGGAAAATTCGTGAACAATACCAAGATCCTCACAAAGATTTTCAAAAACATGATTTTCAAACTCACCTCCATGATCAGAACGAATGGTGGTGATGCGAGAACCTTTTTCGTTAGAAACCATTTTCGCAAATGTTTTAATCTTTGAAAATGTCTCATCCTTAGAAGCTAAGAAAATTACCCAGGTGTATCTACGGTAGTCGTCAACTATGACGAGGCAATAATATTTACCCGCAAGAGAAGCCTTTCTTGTGGGACCAAAGAGATCCATGTGAATTAGCTCAAGTGGTCTAGTAGTAGAGACTACTTTCTTACTTTGGAAATAAGCTTTGGTCTGCTTTCCCTTCTCACAGAAATCACAGGTTGTATCCCTGTCATAGCGGATCTTGGGAAGCCCTTTGACCAAACCTTTATGAGATAACTCGGAAAGTAACTTCATGTGGGCATGACCCAACTTCTTGTGCCAAAGCCACTTGTCATGCTCAAAGGATGCTAAGCATTTCACATCTTGATCCAAAAGATCCTCAAGATAGATGACATAGGTGTTGCCTAGTCTTCTTCCCTCGAGAACAACTTTACCTGTCTTCAGATCAATGACGCTACAACATTTGGCTAGAAACTCAACCTTTAAGCCTTTGTCACAAAACTGACTAATGCTTTAAAGATTGTGAGTCAAACCATCAACAAGTAATACCTCAGATATCTGATGATCATCGGACTTACCAACATTTCCTTTGACGATGATTTTGCCCTTAGCTCCATCACCGAAACGCACTGTTCCTTTATTCTTTGGTTTAACATCTTTGAACCAGTGCTTGCTTCCGGTCATGTGCCTTGAGCATCCGCTATCCAAGTACCACTTTTCATCCAGCCACCGTTGTTGTGGCTCTTATGGTTAATTTGTGCCTGAAGTTCCTGCGTTCACAGATGAAGGATTTTTAGGTATCCATTGAAGGTGAATATGTGCACAAGAATGGGAGGGGGGGTTGAATCGTGCTTGTTAAGAATTATGTTTCTAAAAACTTTTCTTAGAAAGTTGTTTTACTCAGAAAGTAGATTTTTGAGTTTGCAGCGGAATGAGCTTTCTGAGAAGGTTAAGTTTATGAGAACTTTAACCTTTTTGAGAAAGTTACTTTTTGAGAGTTTTAAGAAACTGTTTTCAGTTAATATTTCTTAAACACTTTCTGAAGTTTACTTTGTAAGTTTTACACTGTGAAATCTCAGCCAGAAATATGTTTGTAGTTTTTCTCAAAGTTTTACGTAAATTAAAGAGTAGAGAGAAAAGCTAGACACAAGAGAATTTTATATTGGTTCGGTTCTAATTAACCTACTCCAATCCTCAAGCTTCAGTTAAGAGTTTCCTTAGATATTCTTCTTATCGTGCCTTCTCAGACAACACTGCCTTTCCCACGTAAAGGACTTCCACCACTTCACAACCCGAAATGGATTTCCTTGCCTCAACACGAGGACTTCCTTGCCTTAACACTTAAGGACTTTCACTTGCCTCAACACAGAGGACTTAACTTGCCTTAATCAATTAAGGACTTTAACTTTGCCTCAAACACTCGAGGACTTAAAACTGCCTTCAAACAGCGAAGGACTTAACGTTTTTGCGAATGAGTTTTCTTTCGAAAATCACTACTAAGATTAAGATACAAACTTAATTTCTCTCTTATTAGACTTCTAGGATTAACTTACATATGTAAGAATTTACACCGATATAAAACTAGAAGATTTTTCGCAATGTGAAGAATAACTTAAGTTACGTTGCCTTTCTGAGAAAGTTCAAGTTTTCGCAAAGATGATTTCAATTTAGCAGAGTTTTTGCACGTTTTAATCAAGAGTTTTAGCGCAAGAATTTTTTCTCAAACTTCTGTAATTGAATTCATATTTATAGGCATTTAAAATGCCACGAAAGAGAGCTTTCACTTTGCTTATGTGGCTGTGTCTTTCTCAGAACGGCTCCCTGCTACAGTCAGCACGAAATGAGGAACTTTTCAGACGTGTACAGTGCACAAGTTCCCACATGTACAGCTTGTCATAGCGAGCTTTCTGAGAGTGATTGTGAATCCTTTGAGTGTAGACACTTGGTTGCTTCTGAGTCCCACTTTCTGAGTGATGTACGGACTTCTGAGGCGAACCTTATGAGGGAAGACCCTTATGAGAACCACTAGTTGCGAAGGTCTTCTGAGACCTTTCTGAGGCGACAGTGTTCTTTCCTCAGAAACACTCTTTCACCTTTTGCATTTCTTAGATACCCTTTCTGAGATCTTTAGCGCGTTGATTTATCATTTGATCTTTGAGGTTACTCGTTGTTGTCTTGTTCTTGCTCAAGGAATGCAATAATTTAAAGCTTTCCGAGACACTTAAGCACACATATTAGTAAACACTTAAGTAAAAATTTTTATACTTATGGCTTACCTTGTTATCATTAAAACTTTTGTAATCCGTAGAGAAATATAAACATTTCTCTCAAAAGGGTTCTGGAGCTTACAATCTCCCCCTTTTTGATGATAAAAACTTAAGACTTAAGATAATAATTTTGCTTAAGATGTGAAGTGTTCATGATTAAGATCAATACTTACTCAGAATGCACTTTTGCTTTCTTAGAAACTAACATTGCTTTATGAGAGAATGCAATGTTATTTTCTTAGAACACTTTGATAATCAACAGTTATAATATGCAATGAATAAACACTGTATAAGATTATCAGAAATGCAGGGTGTATTTCTTGATGATTATAAAATGAATTTCAGAATTACAAAGCTAATTATACAGAGATGCCAAACAAATATAATAAATTTTCATTAATTTGAAAATGAGAGATTACAAAATTTCTTGGCTCCTCCTAAATTTTTGACTCCCCCTAAGTCCTAGGCCTAGTATTTACATATAGCCAAAAGTATTTATCAATTGTATCTACTCCCCCTTTGTTACATAAAAAAGGGTGGTAAATACATAAACGTCACCATAGATTAAGACCTATTGCTTTCTGACAATGTAGCGAAGCAGGTTGCACATTTCCATTAAGACCTCGCTCCGACCCGCATTGGGAGGGCATTCTGGAGGTATCTCAAAAGAAGTAGAAATCTGTTGAGAAGAGGAGGGTTGAGATGGAGGAGGGCGAGAGACCTCAGCCTTGAGTACTGCATCCGCAATATCCCTCTTTTGATATTCAGGAATGAGATCTTCTTCTTCGATAACTTCGTCTTCGATAACTTCGATTTCGACTTCAACAACCTCTGTAGAAGGTTGTGTCTGAGTATCCTCAGAAACGGGGACTATTCCCAGGTCAGAAGGTTGTGCATCTGAGGGTTGCTCAATGGCACCAGAAGTCTGAGCATCATCTGAGAGATTGAAGGTAGATAATTTTTTGTTAATTACTTCGATGGCCTTTATCTTCTCAGAACGATCAAGGCATGGCCGAAAATGCACAGATGGTGGAGTTGGAACCATCCTTCCCAGCATGAAGCCGGACCCGATCATAGAGTCAGTTACAGAGAAAGTTAGACCAGGTTGATCGGAGGAGGAGGGGCAATCTCAGTCACATCAAGGTGAGGAACCTCAGGTTCCTTCTGAGAGTCTTTCTCAGTCTGAGTCCCTTCTAAGGAACTTCCGACAACAAATGCCTCAACTGCTGCAACACCGGCAGCCACGATAGCGTCAGTGCCAACCTCTGAGCTGAGCTTAGTGCTGGTGGTCCCTAGCACTTCAACGTGTGTTGAGACATGAGTTTCCTCATGTTCTTTAGGGGTCTCATAAGAGACATGACCAACATCAGAAGTTGGTTGATTCTGAGATGAAGAGGGAGGAGTTTGTTTTTGTTGTACCTCTTCTTGTGTTTTCTCAGCCCCTTGCTGAGATTTTGGTGGAGATAGTGGAGGAGGAGGATGCACATCTTGATCTTGTACTTGCGTCTTAGAAGGTTGATCAATGGCCTTCTGGATATCATGCATCTTCTGAGTCAAAGACTCAGCATCCACTCCAGCAACTTCGGTGGTGGTTGCTTCAGAAAGGTCAGTCACAGAGGTTTCTGGTTGCTTCCCCTTGGGCCCTTTCTTAGAACTCCCAGCATCTGGAGTTCTTTGCTCCACACGGAATCTTGTTGCGTCATCGTCCTCAGAAGAGGAATCAGTGTAACACCCCGATTTTTATTAAGTCCTAATCGAGGGAAATTAAGGTTAATTGACCTTAGTTATAATTTAACTAAATTTGGGTGGATAAGTTTCTTCTAGTCAAACCCTTATGTGTGACGTGATTTAAGTGTGTATATATGTGTTCATTCTATGCTATGTGAATTACGTGTGTAAATTATATGTCATGATAATTATGTGTATCTATGTGAGTGTTCATTGTATGTGGAAGAGTATATTGGATGCATATATGAGTTTTAATTGGTATTTAGAAGATGCATGAGGTTAGGAATGATGATATGAAATATTTATATGAGTTACATGATGTTATTAGATAATGTTAGTGTTATATATTATTTTATTAGTGTTAAATATTAGATAATATTTATTTTATTTTATTTTATGTGCCTATGTGTGTATTTTAATTTATATTTAAATATTAGAAAAGTTACATGAGCATTATGGTATTATTTGGGATATTTTAGAGTGTTTTAGTAATTTTTAAGTAATGGTGGGCCCCACGGTGACTCTTGACCTAGCCACTCCCTATATAAACACTAGTAACCCTTTCCTCTTCAGAAAAATACTCTTCTCCTTCTCCTAGCCGTCATAGCCATTCTCTCTCAAGAGCTCCATAATCCATTGATACTCCAAACCACGAAACACCCATCAAACCTTACCCAATCCAGAAAATAAACTCATATTCTTAATCCTCTCATCAAGCCGGACCTTTCTACCGATTCCGTTTCTCCGTTAAAAGTCTCCTGCGTCACCGGACCGTTCGTGGGCTAGAGAGAAAGGTTTCCAACGAGAGCAACGTCGGGAAAGGGTTTCTCTTTGCATATTTCGAAATTGTCTTCAAGAGGTAGGGGTTAGGCATTTTATTTTCATGCATATTAATGATTAATTTATGGAATTGATGTTATGGTCGTTTTTCCCATTAGGGTTCATGAAAGGGTTACTTTTTGTGAAATTATTTCAAAGAGAAAAACGTTTTAACCGATTAAAAGTGTTGAGAAAGTGTTTCTATGAGTTAATTATGTTTTGAGAAAAGTTTTTCATCAATTGGATGTTTAAAAATGGATTTTTGGAAAAGAAAATTGTTGAAATCCGAAGTCCTGCGAACAGGACGACGCACGACCGCCGAGGCGGTCAGAAACCGCCCCAGCGGTCGCTGCCGTCGGACCAGACCACCCCAGCGGTTGTGCAGCCGCCCCAGATGTGGCAGTCCGCCCCGGTGGTGGTGCAGCCACCCTAGTGGCCAAGACCGCCCCAGCAGTGGTCGCGCCGCCCCGGCGCATTTTTCACGCTGTATCTCACCCCTTTTACGAAAATTGATATGTTTTGACCCTTTGATGCTCCCTAATCCGTTATACGACTTGTGTATTGAAATATATAATTATTTATGGAATATGTATATGTTGTATTGAGTATATGTGTTGTTTTTATGATGAGTTAAATTGTTTATATGATTATATGATTTATATGATGATTAATGATGAGATGTTTATTATGAATGATTATATTATTATATGATGAATATGATTATATGAATATTTTTTATATACAGAGATTAATGTGCAAAGTGAAAAGAAAGTTAAGACACACAGAATAGTCTATCCGTTCGTGGCGAACGTTACAGGGGGCTGGCAACCTCGGTTGTAACGACTCACTAGCGGAAGGTGAATTTCCCCCCTCTACCCAATAGTATAGGATGAGCTCATACCTAGGGTCAGTGATGCGGAGGTTACAGGAGGGTGGGCAGGTCAAAACAATATAAATGATCTACAGGCACCAAAAGGGCGTGCTCTAAACAAGATAGATCCACAGACATTTTAAGTATGCTTAAAAGACTCAAGATAAGTAAGCAAGAGATATGATTTATTATTTGCAAACAAAGAATGTTACTTTATGCTATATATTTTAATAATTGATAGTTGAGCACATAGTACACTACACAAGAGTTATTATCTATGTTATTTATGCATGTCTTTAATTTAAAAGGAACAAGATGCACTTAGGTAGTCGTTCCGGGACAATGTTGTTTTGAAACTAATAACTGAAATGAACTCATTCATGCTCACTTATATAATTAATAAACCCGGAGCGGCTCCCCTAATGAGTTACTTTCAAGTACTCACCCCACGTTATTTCAAACATTTTAGAGGATGAGCACCAGTAGGATGATGGAGCGAGCTTGGAGCCCGTGCAGCCTTAGTTTTAGCTTACGCATTATTTATTAGACATATATTATTTGAGTTGTTTCTGTATGGATTATGTTATGGATTTATTACTATTCTCTAGTTTATGTTTCTGAAACCAGACCTTTGTTAGCCGGCAAGTACTATTTATTTATGGATTGTATTAGTGGAGTATTGTGAGTCTCAGTTTTGGGCTCATGAGATTACACATGTTATTATTATTTCCTGATGTATGTTCTGGGAGAATATGATTGGTTATTTTATTATATTGAGGTTTATTCAGGATTATTTGCTTCTGCACCTATATACGTTGTACTATTTCGCAAGGCCCTTATTTTCTATCCCGCAAATGATTTATGAAAATTTCTCCCACGTATTTTCCGCGTATATATATTTTAAATATAATGATAAAACATGATAACAGGAGGTAACCCTTATGAAATGGCCTAAAATGACTTAAGCGTTAAGGGCTATCTAGTAGGGTGTTACAATCAGCAATGTTTCCTCCTTGCCCTTGAATGTCTTCTCGGGGAGGAGAGACTGTCCCAGAGGGGGAGGAGTGATGAGAAGCTTCTTTCTCTTCTTCAGCGAGGGCGGCAGCAGCAGTAGCAGGATCAATGGCGAATGCCACAAGTTCTTTACCCGTCTCCTTAGGCGGGCTTTGTTTCTGAGAAGTCTTCGAGGTAAGACTTTCTCCACCATGTTTCTTTCCCTGATATTTCAAGGAAGGAGGGAGTTTAGTCTTAGATCGAAAAGGGTCAAAAACAGAAATAGACAAAGAAGAAGTTTTAATGAAAGAAGGTGAAGTTCTAGAGTAAGCTTTTACCAATCGACTGCGCTTTTTCTTGCTTTCGATTGGGACGTCTGGATCTTTGAGAGTGGGAGGTGAAGAAGCTTTCCTCTTTCTGATCAGAGGTTTGTCAGAAGTGGTCTCTTCTGAGTCTTCAGCTGCCTCAGGCTCCTTCTGAGGGGTCTTCTGAGCCTCCTCAGACGCCATACTCCTCGTCACCCTTGTAAGAGAAAGGTGAGTGATCTTCTTCTTCTTGCCTTATGAGGGATCAGCAATCTTGCCTTTCCCTTTCTCAGAGCGAGAAGGCCTCTTAGATCCAGCAGCAGCAACAGCTTTAGAAGATTTGACTTCTTCCTTCTTCATAGGCTTCACTTCTGGAACCTTCTTCTTCTTAATGTTGTTGAAGGTAACCAACGTGAATTTGTTGTTGTTGAAGACGTATTCGTAGTCCTCAAGGGGGTAGGAGATGTGCTGGAAATTCCTTGTCAGCAAGCTACCATATGGTAAGCTTGTGAGTGCCCTCTTCGGATGCGCTTGATGCATCATATAGTTGATCATCATTCTTCCAAAATCAACCGTCTTTTTCCTTAGAAGGTGATACAGTAGCATGGCATCCATGGTGGTGATATTTCCCATATCACCAATCCTTGGTAGAAGGGTGTGTTGGACCACTGAGAATATGGTTCTTGCTTCCTAAGTAAGGTGCAGAACCTTTACTGCTTTTAGTGGTAGATCACCACTTCCTGTAAGAAGAGTGACGATCTCTTCTTCAGTATCCTCAGCTTCCTTGACCCAATCAGAGTCATCAGCGAGCACGGCGCCACCATTCAGTGTTCTGAAAATCTGGTTGATGTCAGCAGAGGAGAATCTGATTTGATGATCTGTGACCATGCTCTTCACCCCTTTGTTGGTGGATCTTTCTATTTGGGAATAGAAAGCTTAGACTAGATTTGGGTAGCAAACCTCTTTCGAGCACATATCATAGCCGCCCACCCAGGTTGGCTATGGAAGATAAGTTGAAGTTCATCTACCTGATAGGATGCGAAATTCTGTGCATTCTTTATCCATATATGTCCATCTTGCATCCTTTATTGCATTAATAATAGTTGTTTGCTTTGTTTTTGCATATTTTCACTTTCTTGGTTGGTGTGGAAATTTTACATCTTTTTGAGGCTTGTTAGTGGCACCTTGGTCTTGTTATCTTTTGATGCACTCTTGGGTAGTGTTTTGTGATTTCAGGAGTCTAGGCCGGAGCTACTTCGAGTCTTGGGAGCATTGGGAGCGTTGGAGCGAAGGAGCGGACGCATTGGCAAGTCGGAGAAAGCAACTTAATATTGAAAATGCTGTGTTGGTCGCTAGCCACCACTTTTTGGTCGCTAGCCACCAAGTCCTGACAACATCATCAAATTTTGCATAATTTTGCAAATTGGTCCCTTTAGCTTTGTATTAATGAAACTTTTGTAATTTTGCTGAGACACTCTTTCACACCTTTTCTTTAGCCTTAGTTTAGGTTGTTTTATGAGGGAATTCTAGAGAGAAAAGCTCTCCCTTCTCTCTAGAATTTCTCTTTATTTCTACACACTTTGTTCTTACTCTTTTCACACAATTCTCCAAGTTCAATTTAATTTCTAATTTCATTTCCATCTTTGCTATTGCTTTTATTTCTTGTTTCTTACTTGCCCTTTTAATTATGGTTGAGTAGTTTCTTCATTCTTGGTGTTGGGTAATGCTAGAATCACATTTTCTCTTGAAACTCATTGCATGATTTTGCTCTTGCTTCCTAATCTCTTTGTTCCAAATGCAATTATAGTTTGTTTTGTGTGGATCCATGCTTGCTGATTTTAATTGTATATCTTGAATGCATTTTAGTTTCTTGATTGAGAGATTATTGTGCATTTGAGTGTTTTTGGGTGTTGAGTAGGATTATCATTTGATGCCCATTTGCTAGGAGAGTAGGAATAATTCTTGATTGAGAATTAGGTTTGCATATGTTTAGGATAGTTTTACTATTTTGGTTTGGATTCAAATCATTTTAGTTGAATAATTCTTATGCATGTGTAAGTTGCTTGCAAGGTGTTTGATAAAATGCCTAGGTGGGTTTAGGATGGGGAAAATATAGTTTGATGCATGTCCCAACACCAAGACTCTTTTGCATTGTTATTTTCCTTTATTTGTATAGCTTTATTTACTTCTTGCATAATCCCAAATCTACATATACTATACACACTAGATCAATGATATAAGCCTCCTTGAGAGACGACTTGGGTTGACTAGCTATACTACTATAGTTAATCAATTCAATACCTTTTTGAGTACTTGTTTTTAAATTCTAAATTGATTTGTGAATTAGAGGAATTAACGACGCCTCTAGCTCACAACAATTTTTGGCGCCGTTGCCGGGGAGGCTAAAGATTTGATCTTTGTGTATAGTTATTACTATTTTATATTCAAAAATACACAAAAACACAAAAACATAATAAAAATTCTGCATTTTATGGTTTAGTGCAGAATTTTTCTGCATTATTTTGTTTTTCATGTCTCTTACACCTTCTACACTATCTATGGATGACTCGGTTGCACCCCATTCCACCGCTAGAACGTCTTAACCCAAAAATGGAAGAACCTTGAGGAACTAAAATCATTCTAGAGGATTGGTGGTGTAGAGGACATAGGAGTCTTAGGTGTAAATATGTTCTAACTCTTTTTTCTTGTTTTTCCCTTTTGTTATTTTTGTTCTTTGATAATTTTCTTATTTTGAAACTAACATGGATACTAATGCTTATTTTGGTGCCCAAGATTTTTGCTCTTATGGCCATGTAGGGGATAAGAATATGACATTTGGTGAGGCCCTTCAACAAGACGTGGACCGAAAAATGGCAGAGATAATGGATATTCTTCTAGAGTTGGCCATGGTACCTTCTTTGGAGCTAGATGTTTCTAATATGATGAATATGGCAATGGGGCTTCCATGTGAGGTATACAACTTCTCTTTTGAGGATAAGGTCAAGTTAGATGAGCTTTTGGAAACATGTAGGAGGCTATATGATGAGTTCTTTTCACCTCCACCACCATACACACAAACCTACACCTCACCACCATACCCACCATCATACACTCAACCATCACCACACCCAAACCCTTACTCACACCCTTCATACAATGATGCTTATCAACAACCATGTTACGAGCCACCACCACCCTCTTACCATGAACCATCTCCATACCCTTATCATGAGCCCACTCTATACTCATACCCAACCGAAAATCCAACCCCGCCACCCATAGACCCATCTTCCTCATCTCAACCTCTTGCATTTCCTTCTAAGTGTAATGAGGCGGAAGGCTCCACAATGACCCAAATCATAAAGCTTCTTAAGGAGCAAAAGCAACGAAATGAAGAGCTCTGGCGCCAACAAGATGAAATGCAAAGGAAGCTTATGCAATTGGAGAATGCTCAAGCCACATCCTCTAGCAACCAAGAGGCATCACTACCCTCATCTCCATCACCATTATCCAACCCGCAACCTTCCCCCTCACCCCAATTGCCACATGCATCACCATCACCATCACCACTCTCACCTCCACTACCACATGAAGAGGATTGTGCTCTGGAGCAAATGGATTGGACAACTTTGAAGTCCATGGTGGAAGAGCTAGTCGGGGGAGTTGAGGAGCCTCCACCTCCACCTTCACCCATTGAGGCATTCTACGTTTTGGAGCCTCGTGACCCCTTGGATGGTGACTTGGGAGTGGATGCTGAGGAGAACTCCGATGATGATGAGATTGTTTATGAGGACCCACCGCCGCCACCTTGTGAGTTAGAAGGAAAATGAATCGTGGAGAACTCTCATCTTTGTGTCGAGGCTACTGCAGGAGCTTCTTCATTGGAGGATTTCACCATGGGGCCATGTGAAGCGGTTTGTGTTGCGGTCATTCCTTCCCTACCCTCGATCGAGTTCATTTTCCTTGGTTTGAGGTCATTCTCCCTCTCTCATCATGAGTACGCCTTCCTAGAGACGGATGCACAACTCCTAGTCATTTGTGGGGAGTCAACATCTTCTCAACTTGAGGCATCTTGGGAACCAAAGTCTATTGGTATTGTCCATGTGAAGGCTTCTTGTGAGGTTCACCATCCCTCCTCACTTGAAGTTAGTTGCTCTTGGGATGCTTTGTCAAAGGGGAGTTCTCACTCCCTAAGGAACAAATTGAGGGCCAAGATGCATTGGTCCGGAGAAAAGAAGAGGATCGTGCTTCGTGTTTTCATTTGCTTATTATGGGATCCCGGCGGAGGCGTTGAGAGCACTCCGTGGTGGAAGCTCCGAGACCAATTCAAGCATAAGCCGTCTTGAGGGAGTTTCTACAACTTTCTTTTATTTTATGTTTTGCATTTAAATTCAATAAAGCATGTTTTAGGTAAATTTTCACATGTGTGATAGTTTAGGTAGTTTGTTTGTTTGAATTAGTGACTTGTTCGGTGAGTTTTCTTGTTCTAGTCTTGTTGTTTGCATTTCCATTTGTTAGGAATTATATTTTGGTAGTTTAGGGTAGTTTAAGCTTCATTTAACTCAATTTTCTACATAAATTCAGCACTTAGGATGAGTTGGTCGCTAGCCACCAACACCGCCGTCGCGCGCCGTGGAAAACTTTCTGCCTAAGGCATGATCAGCACTTGGTCGCTAGCCACCATGCATCTGGTCGCTAGCCACCACCCTGCTCGTGGCGTGCCACCAACCTGCTCGTGGCGAGCCACCACCCATTTTCAAAAAGAAAAAAATCGAAAAAAAAAGTCTGAAAATGAAAATTTTAGGTAGTTTAGGTTCACTTTGTGTGCTCCTTGTCTTTCTTTGTTGCTTTGTAAATGTTGTGCTTGAGACATTCATCATTTTTAGGTGGTTAGGTGTTCCAACACGGTTGCATTTCATTTAGTTTTTAATTCTTGCTTGGTGATTGATCTTAATTTGTATAGATGATTTGTGTTTGGATACGCACCTTGTGAGATTTTGAGCCTTCATTGGTTGGCCACATTACATGCCATGCCATTATTTTTGTGTGTATCTCTTGTGGACTTTGTCGTTCTAAGGTTTGCCTTATTTCTTAATTGAGGCTACGTTTTCATATGTGTAACACCTCGAACTTTATTAGGTCATAATTAAAGGAAATTAAGGGTAATGGACTTTAATTGGAACTTAATTGGGTTTGAGTGAACATGTTTCCCCAGGTTTAAAGTACCTATGCTATGTGTTTTTATGAGTATTTATGTGTATTTATGTATGCTTTGATGTTACATTAAGTCATAATGAGTGTATGGATGTTAGTATATGAGTTGAGACACTTTAGAAGTGTTTTAGGGCGTTTTCCGCGCCCAGTAATCGATTACAGCTCCTTGGTAATCGATTACAGCAGGTCAAGTTTCAGATTTGGGCTTTTTCGAAGGCCTGTAATCGATTACAAGTCCGATGTAATCGATTACACAGCGCGCAGAATGAGTTTTCAGATGTTTTTAAGTGACGGGTGGGCCCCACGATGACTCTTAAATCCTAATAGCTCAGAATATAAAAAGATAAACCCTATTTTTCCAGCTCATTTGGTCAGAAACACTCTCCCTCTCCATCCTAGAGCCTCCATTGTTCTCTCTCAAGAACCCTCATAGCCATAGCCATTCCACGTCAAGAAACACCTACAAATACTCACCCAACCTCAAAGATAAATACATATTATTGATCCTCTCACCAAGCCGGACGTTTCTACCGGTTGCTTTTCTCCGAAAAGGGTCATCGTTGGAGTTGGGCCATTCGTGAAACTAGGATTCCGTCTAGAGCAAGAGTTGTCTTCAAGAGGTAGGGGTTAGGCATTATAATTGTTATGAAATTTCAAGTATAGTGATGAATTGTTGAAGTTTTCAATGTTGTTCGTTGTTTTTCCCATTAGGGTTCATGAAAGGGTTGATTTATGAAATTGGTTTTGAAAAAGAAAGGGGTTTTACGAATTGGAAAGTGATTTAAACGTATTTTTATTATTGGAATTGGTATGGCAACGTTTTCTATCGATTGGGACGATGTTAGGTTCATATTTTGGCCAATGGCTATTGAAAAACGTGTTTTGGAAACCCAAGAATCGTATTTTACGACTTCGTAATCGATTACACGACTTCGTAATCGATACGATGCCCGAAATCCCAATCGCGAGAAAACGTTGTTCTCTGTTAATCGATTACAAAGCTGCGTAATCGATTACAGTAATCGATTACCAGTCTGTGTAATCGATTACCAACCCGTGTAACCGATTACAACAGTGCTGTTTGTGCGAAAATGAATTGTTTTGACCCTTTATGTACCCTAATGTATTCTACAACTTATGTAACTGATATATATGAGTTAATTATGCATTGTATGCTTTAAATACGTTGTTTAATGAATGTTATGATGTTACGAGATGTCTATGTGAACTATATGACCTTATGCTTTATGATTATGCATGACTATGTGAATGAGTATGTGTTATAAGTAGCCTTCGACATGTGATGGCTGTGGCTAAGGGAGGTGAGTTAAACCTCGACATGCAACTCCATTACTGAGGGAAGGTGAAAAGGTTAAAGGTCAAGATTAAAGTAAAACACATGTAACCTTCGACATGTGGTAGTTGTTGCTGAGGGAGGTGTGGCAACCTCGACATTCAACTCTATCACTGAAGGAAGGTGAATACCCCCTCTCCCCAATATAGTTTAGGATGAGCTCATGCCTAGGGGTCGGTGATGTGGAGGCAAAGGTTCAGAGGGTGGGCAGGCCAAAAGAGAAAAGTGTATAACAGAGTAAAGTAAAGTTAGAAGTTAAGTCTAAGTTTTAAAGGTTACTGTAACATAGAGTAATGATTGACTAAGTTCCCTTATATGACTAAATGGCACGTAGAGCACACACAAGGACTATATAATGATATATATTATGTATGCATATGATATAAAATGAACAAGAGGCACTTAGGAAGGTCGTTCCGGGAAGATGATTTTAGAACTTATAACTGAAAACTGAATGCACTCATACCACACCTATTTTATTAATAAACCCGGAGCGGCTCCCCTACTGAGTTACTTCCCAGTACTCAACCCTCGTTTTCCCCCATTTTAGATGACGAGATTCCACAGGACACAAGAGAAGATGAGGAGCCCGCGCAGCTCTAGTTCTTTACAGTTTTTCATCTTTAGACTTATTAGTTCCCATTTATACATTATGGATTATGTTTACTTCACATGTTAGCATTTATTCGTATTTATTTTGAGTCCGGACATATGTTAGCCGATGTTTATTTTTCAGTTATGGTTTGTATTCGTGGAGTTTAATGGGTCTCAGTTTTAGGCTCATGGGATGACACTTATTATTATTATTGTTTACTTTCGTGATTGTATGTTTGGGGAGACTATGTTTGTTATTTCTATTTATTTTATGAGGTATTATTCAGACTATAACAGGTGTCATATATTATCGTTATATTATGCGCAATGCCCTTATGTTTATATTCCGCAAAAGATTTTCGAAAAAATTCTCCCATGTATTTTCCGCGTACAAGTATTTTAAAAACCAGTATAAGTATGATAATAGGAGGTAACCCTTATGAAATGGCCCTAAATGACTATAGCACTAAGGGCTATCTAGTAGGGTGTTACATTTTGGTATCAGAGCGGGTCCTTCCTTACAGGGCTTGAGGTAATGGACCTGTTATGCTTTTGTTGCATGTCACGTTAGTTATCATGCACATACCTCTTATGTGTCTTAGTTAGTGTTGAGGTGCGTGAACGTACTATTTGGCTGTCATTGTAACTGTGCATACATAACTGTAATGTGGAGCCTCATCAACTCGATATTTCTTGTTTGTGTGCACAGGGACATGGCACCTCACAGGCGTACTAGAGACGATTCAGAGACGGAGCATCCTGAGGCGAACGGGCAAGGTAATGGGGTTTCAGCTGAGGCGTTCATGGAGATGGCTTGGGCCATGAACCGCATGGTGGATCACATGACTCAGCAGCGCGCAGCGCCACCACCTGCGGGTAATGGCAGTTCCTACTTCGCTGACTTCAAGAGGGCCAATCCCTCTCCATTTCTTGGCACTACGGACCCTTCAATAGCTGAGGACTGGCTGAGGGGTATTGAGGATATCTTCACAGTGGTCCAGTGCACAGAGGTGCAGAAGACGCAGCTGGCCACCTTCATGCTGCAGATGGAGGCACGTTCCTGGTGGAACGATGCTCGTCGCGCTTCTGATGCGGCGGGTGTAGCTATCACATGGGACATGTTTAAGGACATGTTCTATGAGAAGTACTTCCCAGAGACGGTTCGCCAGGACAAGGAGATGGAGTTCCTTGATCTCCGTCAGGGCACTATGACTATACCGGAGTACATCGCCAAGTTCGAGGAGCTCATCCGGTTTTCAGAGATCTACCAGGCGAACCCGAAGGAGAGCTAGAAGTGCATGAAGTTCTGTGCTGGGCTAAACCAAGACATCAAGAGGATGGTCAAGCACATGAAGATCAAAGACTACGGGGAGATGGTGGATACCTGCAGGATCGTAGAGGAGACCAGCCGCCCAGTCGCACCACAGAGGGTTGACGCTCAGAGGAAGGGTCCGGCACCACAGCAGCTGCAGAAGCCACCACAGCAGCAGCAGCCTGCAGTAACGCCCAGAGCACTGCCCGCCCCACCTCCATGTGCCACTTGTGGCAAGCTTCATGGCGGTCAGTGTCGCGCCGGTCAGAACGTGTGCTATCGCTGCGGCGCACAGGGGCATTTTGCTAAGGAGTGCCCAGCTGGAGGATCTCGACCTTCTTCCTCTCACAGGCCACAGCACCAGGGCAGGGTTTTTACGGTCACAGCGGAGGGCGCAGAGCGGTCAGACGATCTCATCATGGGTACGTGTTTGGTTTCTGGAAAGTTTTTAGTTGTACTTTATGATTCCGGTGCCACACACTAATTCATATCACATGATCATGCTAGGAGCCTAGGTTTTCATATGTCAGAGTTACCATATGACCTGCTAGTATCTACCCCTACAGCTGCACCCCTTAGGACATGTTTAGTTTGCATGAGGTGTAGGTTTCATATAGATGATAGGACATTCATTTTTGATCTCATTTGCTTGCCCATGACAGGTCTAGGCATTATCTTAGGCATGGATTGGTTGTCCGCCAATCGAGTCTTGCTTGATTGCCATGCGAAATCCGTTATCTTTCCTTCTGTTCCTTCTGCATTAGTCACACCTGTAGAGCTATATGTTAGTGCCATTAGGCTTAACTGTTGTGGGGTTACGAGTGATGCTTACATGTTTCTCGCCGCTAGTGAGGTTGTTAAGGGTCAGGTGTTGAGTGAGCTTCCCGTAGTGAGAGATTACCCGGAGGTTTTCCTTGTGGACATACCCGAGTTTCCCCCTGCCAGAGAGGTTGAGTTTGCCATAGACCTAGTACCCGGGACGGGACCCATATCCATAGCACTCTATAGGATGGCCCCCGGAGAGTTGGCGGAGCTTAAGACTCAGTTGGAGGAGCTGTTGGAGAAGAGGTTTGTCAGACCGAGTGTATCACCTTGGGGAGCGCCGGTGTTGTTCGTGAAGAAGAAGGACGGGAGCATGCGGTTGTGCATAGACTACAAGCAGCTGAACAAAGTGACCATCAAGAACAAGTACCTGCTGCCTAGGATAGACGATTTGATGGACCAGCTGAGTGGTGCCCAGGTGTTTTCGAAGATAGATTTGAGGTCAGGGTACCATCAGATTCGTGTGAGGGATGAGGACATCCCGAAGACGGCTTTCAGGACTCGTTACGGTCACTACGAGTTCACGGTTATGTCCTTTGGACTGACCAATGCTCCTGCGGTGTTCATGGATTACATGAACAGGATCTTTAGACCCTATTTGGATAGGTTTGTTGTTGTCTTCATTGACGATATTCTGATCTATTCGAAGACGCGAGAGGAGCATGAGAGCCACTTGAAGGTGGTGCTGGAGGTGCTGAAGGAGAAGAAGCTGTTCGCGAAGCTGTCGAAGTGCGAGTTCTGGATGGAGGAGGTGAAGTTCTTGGGGCACGTTGTGTCGAAGGGAGGCATCTCCGTGGACCCTAGTAAGATAGAGGTTGTGATGAGCTGGGAGCGACCTACTACGGTGACTGAGATTCGGAGTATCCTTGGGTTAGCCGGATATTACCGTAGGTTCATTTCGAACTTCTCCCAGATAGCATTACCCTTGACGAAGCTTACTAGGAAGAATGCTGTTTTCGTTTGGTCGGAGTAGTTTCACAGAGTTGAAGAGGAGATTGACCTCGACCCCAGTGCTTACACTACCAGACCCCAGTGAACCCTTTGAGGTTTACTGTGATGCTTCAGGGAAGGGGTTGGGATGCGTGCTAATGCAGCATCGCAGCGTTGTGGCATATGCTTCACGGCAGTTGAAGCCACACGAGCTTAATTACCCGACTCATGACTTGGAGCTTGCGGCAATGGTGTTTGCTCTGAAGATGTGGAGGCATTACCTGTATGGGGTCAGGTTCGAGGTGTTCTCTGATCATAAGAGTCTCAGGTATCTGTTTGATCAAAAGGAGCTGAACATGAGGCAGAGGCGCTGGATGGAGTTCCTAAAGGATTATGATTTTGAGCTGAACTACCATCCAGGGAAGGCGAATGTGGTTGCGGACGCGTTGAGTCGTAGGGCGGTGAGCGTAGCCCACATGATGGTCAGAGAGGCCCAACTGATAGAGCAGTTTAGGAACCTGGACCTAGGAGTTACCCTTACCCCCACCAGTGTGAGAGTGAGCCATCTTCAGGCGTCTAGTGTCTTTCTGAAGGAGGTAGCGAGAGCGTAGCAGGAGGACGAAGAGTTCAGGAAGGTGTTGAAGGCTGTCTGCGAGGGAAGGTTGCAGGGTATTGCGGTGGACGGAGACGGCTTATGGAGGTTAGAGGGACGAGTGTGCGTTCTTGCGAGTAGTGACCTTCGGAGAGTGATTCTGGAGGAGGCTCACAAGAGTCATTTCACCATTCATCCTGGGATAGATAAGATGTACCAGGATTTGAGGAAGATGTTCTGGTGGCAGGGACTTAAGAGGGACGTAGCTGCTTGGGTTAGTAAGTGCCTGGTGTGTCAGAAGGTGAAGGCGGAGCATAGGAGGATGCCAGGACTGCTACAGCCGCTGAGTGTGCCGGAGTGGAAGTGGGAGAGCATATCCATGGACTTCGTGTCTGGGTTGCCGAGGACTCAGGCGGGGCACGACGCGGTGTGGGTTATTGTTGATCGACTGACCAAGTCGGTTCACTTTCAGGCGATCAGGATGACCTAGCCTCTAGAGAAGTTAGCAGAGATCTATGTTCGGGAGGTGGTGAAGCTGCATGGTGTGCCGAAGACGATAGTCTCGGATCGTGATCCGAGGTTCGCGTCTCGTTTCTGGAGAGCTTTCCAGAAAGCGCTCGGTTCGGAGTTGAGCATGAGCACGGCATACCATCCACAGACGGATGGTCAGTCGGAGAGGACTATTCAGACCCTAGAGGACATGTTGAGGGCGTGTGTGCTCGATGGTCTTGGGAGTTGGGATAAGTTGTTGCCCTTGATAGAGTTCTCCTACAACAACAGCTACCAAGCAAGTATAGGGATGGCGCCTTTTGAGGCCTTGTATGGGAGGAAGTGCAGATCACCCCTATGCTGGCATGACCCAGGTGAGGCGAGTATGCTAGGACCCGATCTTGTGAGGGAGACGGCTGAGCAGGTGAAGAGGATTAGGGAGAGAATGCTCGCGGCTCAGAGCCGCCAGAAGAGCTATGCTGACCAGAGGAGACGACCCTTAGAGTTCTCAGTAGGCGAGCAAGTGTTCTTGCGAGTTACCCCTACGACAGGTATAGGACGAGCCATGAAAGTTAGGAAGCTTAGCCCTAGGTACCTTGGTCCTTACGAGGTCTTGAGTCGTGTTGGGCCAGTCGCCTACCGAGGGGCCTTACCTCCCAGTCTTTCAAACCTGCATGATGTCTTCCACGTTTCTCAGTTGAGGAAGTACATCTCCGATCCTAGTCATGTCTTAGAGCCGAAAAATGTACAACTAAGGGACGATTTGTGTTTTGAGTTGCCCCCTATGAGTATCGTTGACCGCAGCGTAAAGAGGTTAAGACGGAAGGATGTGCCTTTGGTCAAAGTGGCTTGGGGCGGAGGTCGGTTAGGAGACTTCACATGGGAATTGGAGGACGATATGCGTTGCCAGTTTCCATCTTTGTTTGCAGGTACGAATTTCGGGGACGAAATTCTTTTAAGGGGGGAGAAATGTAACACCCCGAACTTTATTAGGTCCTAATTAAAGGAAATTAAGGGTAATGGACTTTAATTGGAACTTAATTGGGTTTGAGTGAACATGTTTCCCTTGGTTTAAAGTACCTATGCTATGTGTTTTTATGAGTATTTATGTGTATTTATGTATGCTTTGATGTTACATTAAGTCATAATGAGTGTATGGATGTTAGTATATGAGTTGAGACACTTTAGAAGTGTTTTGGGGCGTTTTCCGCGCCCAGTAATCGATTACAGCTCCTTGGTAATCGATTACAGCAGGTCAAGTTTCAGATTTGGGCTTTTTCGAAGGCCTGTAATCGATTACAAGTCCGATGTAATCGATTACACAGCGCGCAGAATGAGTTTTCAGATGTTTTTAAGTGACGGGTGGGCCCCACGATGACTCTTAAACCCTAATAGCTCAGAATATAAAAAGATAAACCCTATTTTTCCAGCTCATTTGGTCAGAAACACTCTCCCTCTCCATCCCAGAGCCTCCATTGTTCTCTCTCAAGAACCCTCATAGCCATAGCCATTCCACGTCAAGAAACACCCACAAATACTCACCCAACCTCAAAGATAAATACATATTATTGATCCTCTCACCAAGTCGGATGTTTCTACCGGTTTCTTTTCTCCGAAAAGGGTCATCGTTGGAGTCGGGCCGTTTGTGAAACTAGGATTCCGTCTAGAGCAAGAGTTGTCTTCAAGAGGTAGGGGTTAGGCATTATAATTGTTATGAAATTTCAAGTATAGTGATGAATTGTTGAAGTTTTCAATGTTGTTCGTTGTTTTTCCCATTAGGGTTCATGAAAGGGTTGATTTATGAAATTGGTTTTGAAAAAGAAAGGGGTTTTACAAATTGGAATGTGATTTAAACGTATTTTTATGATTGGAATTGGTATGGCAACGTTTTCTATCGATTGGGACGATGTTAGGTTCATATTTTGGCCAATGGCTATTGAAAAACGTGTTTTGGAAACCCAAGAATCGTGTTTTACAACATCGTAATCGATTACACGACTTCGTAATCGATTACGATGCCCGAAATCCTAATCGCGAGAAAACGATGTTCTCTGTTAATCGATTACAGAGCTGCGTAATCGATTACCAGTTTGTGTAATCGATTACAGTAATCGATTACCAACCCGTGTAATCGATTACAACAGTGCTATTTTTGTGCGAAAATGAACTGTTTTGACCCTTTATGTACCCTAATGTGTTCTACAACTTATGTAACTGATATATATGAGTTAATTATGCATTGTATGCTTTAAATACGTTTTTTAATGAATGTTATGATGTTACGAGATGTCTATGTGAACTATATGACCTTATGCTTTATGATTATGCATGACTATGTGAATGAGTATGTGTTATAAGTAGCCTTCGACATGTGATGGCTGTGGCTGAGGGAGGTGAGTTAAACCTCGACATGCAACTGCATTACTGAGGGAAGGTGAAAAGGTTAAAGGTCAAGATTAAAGTAAAACACATGTAACCTTCGACATGTGGTAGTTGTTGCTGAGGGAGGTGTGGCAACCTCGACATGCAACTCTATCACTGAAGGAAGGTGAATACCCCCTCTCCCCAATATAGTTTAGGATGAGCTCATGCCTAGGGGTCGGTGATGTGGAGGAAAAGGTTCAGAGGGTGGGCAGGCCAAAAGAGAAAAGTGTATAACAGAGTAAAGTAAAGTTAGAAGTTAAGTCTAAGTTTTAAAGGTTACTGTAACATAGAGTAATGATTGACTAAGTTCCCTTATATGACTAAATGGCACGTAGAGCACAGACAAGGACTATATAATGATATATATTATGTATGCAATTGATATAAAATGAACAAGAGGCACTTAGGAAGGTCGTTCTGGGAAAGATGATTTTAGAACTTATAACTGAAAACTGAATGCACTCATACCACACCTATTTTATTAATAAACCCGGAGCGGCTCCCCTACTGAGTTACTTCCCAGTACTCACCCCTCGTTTTCCCCCATTTTAGATGACGAGATTCCACAGGACACAGGAGCAAATGAGGAGCCCGCGCAGCTCTAGTTCTTTACAGTTTTTGATCTTTAGACTTATTAGTTCCCATTTATACGTTATGGATTATGTTTACTTCACATGTTAGCATTTATTCGTATTTATTTTGAGTCCGGACATATGTTAGCCGGTGTTTATTTTTTAGTTATGGTTTGTATTCGTGGAGTCTCATGGGTCTCAGTTTTAGGCTCATGGGATGACACTTATTATTATTATTGTTTACTTTCGTGATTGTATGTTTGGGGAGACTATGTTTGTTATTTCTGTTTATTTTATGAGGTATTATTCAGACTATAACAAGTGTCATATATTATCGTTATATTATGCGCAATGCCCTTATGTTTATATTCCGCAAAAGATTTTCGAAAAAATTCTCCCATGTATTTTCCGCGTACAAGTATTTTAAAAACCAGTATAAGTATGATAACAGGAGGTAACCCTTATGAAATGGCCCTAAATGACTATAGCACTAAGGGCTATCTAGTAGGGTGTTACAATATGCATTGTTGAGTGTGATAGAGGCATTTTTCTTCTTTAGCCCACGACCATATTGTCCACCCTCAACATTACCATTGTAAGCCCCTTTGAACCTTAAGCTTATATCCCATTTCTTTTATCTTAGCTCATCTTTCGCCTAAAAAGTGAAAAACCATTTTACACCCTACCTTAGGAAAGTGGAGTAGCATTGGTTTTATCATTTTGTGTGCTTGAGTCTAAGTGTGGGGGTTTGCCGTGGACGACAAACTTTTAAGTGTGGGGGAGGGACATCTTGATGTGTTGATGTGAAAAATGGTGTGAATTGTATGTAATTATTATGTAAGTGAAAAAAAATTTATATACATGAGCAAAGGAAGAAAAGCACACAAAAGCAAAGTAAATTCAAGGTCAAAGACCTCATGTTTAAGTATTTTAAGGTTCAAAGTGAAGAAAAGAGCAAAGCTCTTGTGCTTGTGCTTTTGTATGCTTGGAACTCCCCCTTGTGTTTAATTGAGACTCACATAACCAATGCTAGTCTAACTTTCTTGGGTCCTTTAGCTCACTTATCCATACATTCCATACCTTGACCTTGGCCTCGTTACAACCAAAGTAAAGTCCTCTTGATTCTTGGGTGAATTGAATGCTAGTAGTGGAGATCTAGAGGTTTGGCAAACCTACGTCGAATGTTTGGTCTAACAAGAGAATTGAGAGGAAGACCAAGCCACTATACAAGTGAGTTGAGCGCATACACACTCCTCTGAGGTCCTTCCATTTCATCTATGCATTTTAAGAGATTTTTGCTTGGCTTTTGATGTTGTGCCTCTTGATGTTGAAATGCTTGGTTGTTGGAATTTATTGCTGCTTTAATTGTTTTCTTGGTCTTAAGCCAGAGCACTTTTGAGCATTCATTGAATGCCAAGTAGCACCTTGTTTCTTTTGATTTGATTTGTTAGCTTTAGTATCTCTTGCATGAGGACATGCAAGTGGTTAAGTGTGGGGGTATTTGATAGGATGCGAAATTCTGTGCGTTCTTTATCCATATATGTCCATCTTGCATCCTTTATTGCATTAATAATAGTTGTTTGCTTTGTTTTTGCATATTTTCACTTTCTTGGTTGGTGTGGCAATTTTTCATCTTTTTGAGGCTTGTTAGTGGCACCTTGGTCTTGTTATCTTTTGATGCACTCTTGGGTAGTGTTTTGTGATTTCAGGAGTCTAGGCCGGAGCTACTTCGAGTCTTGGGAGCATTGGGAGCGTTGGAGCGAAGGAGCGGACGCATTGGCAAGTCGGAGAAAGCAACTTAATATTGAAAATGCTTTGTTGGTCGCTAGCCACCACTTTTTGGTCGCTAGCCACCAAGTCCTGACAACATCATCAAATTTTGCATAATTTTGCAAATTGGTCCCTTTAGCTTTGTATTAATGAAACTTTTGTAATTTTGCTGAGACACTCTTTCACACCTTTTCTTTAGCCTTAGTTTAGGTTATGAGGGAATTCTAGAGAGAAAAGCTCTCCCTTCTCTCTAGAATTTCTCTCTATTTCTACACACTTTGTTCTTACTCTTTTCACACAATTCTCCAAGTTCAATTTAATTTCTAATTTCATTTCCATCTTTGCTATTGCTTGCGGAGCAGTGAATTTCAGAACCAGCATCGAGCGCTCCAGCGCCCATAGCGCGCTCCAGCGCACGAGGCCCACTTGAATCCATCACGTGCACAGCACTGGCGCCCTAGCGAGCTATACGCGCCCCAGCGCCGCGCCGCAATTCTGTTACAGCATAAACCCTATCTGCAAGACGAGTTGGGGGCCCAATAGGCTAGGGTTTGGAGGCTGCTCACTCTATTTAAAGAGATCTAAGCATCAGAAAACGACACATCTCTCAACACCTCCACTTTTACATCTTTTCTTTTCCCTAGTTAGAGTTATTTTTCTTCCCATTAGGATTTCCGTCTTTCCTAGTTTAGCCCTAGCTCCGTCATTTACATTTCAAACGTTATTCGTCCAACCCTTTTGGGTTTTGTAAGTTACTCTTTTATCATTAATTCAGTTATTCGTTTTTCCATCTTTCCAATTTGCATTTAATTTCTTATCTTGCTCTTTATTGTTAATTGCTTTCTTTATTCCAATTTATTTCTTGCCTTTTTAATTCTTGCGATGAGTAACTAAGTCTCTTGGTGGTTTATGAGGGTGTGAACATCATTGGGGTAAATTGAGGCTTTGTTCTTAATGTTGCATAAGTTTTCATTATTAAACCTTGGCATATGATTTGAGATCTTAAATTGTGTGTTTAATCCTTTGTCTTGGCTTAATCGATTGAGTTAGGCTAATTCATTGGCATATGTTTATGTGTTAGTTGATTAATTGATGCATGACATATTAGGATTTGGTAATGAGTAATTAATTGGCTGATTAGTCTCTTTAATTAGATTAATGTGATTGGCTTTACTAATTGTTGAAAGTGGAACTAAAGGTGAGATCTCACTGATTAATCCCATTCTAGGCAATTAATCCTTAGAATCACAGCAAAGGAGTTAGATCTAACTCCGGCGTAATTAACCAACTCATGCATTCTTTTGTAGCCAATGATAGCACCCTAATGAATGTTCCACCCCCCATAAACCGCTGTTTTTATTATCTTCATTTTATTCCAACTTAATTCCCTTGCATACAAAAAATATCCCAATTGTGACAAACCGTCATACAACTAGTCTTGTGTATTACTCTCTTAGCTATTCCACTAAAATATATTAGGGGAACTTGGTTTTAAAAATAATTAAATTTATGGTTGACACGACTACAGCCATCAAATTTTTGGCGCCGTTGCCGGGGAATGGCGATGAAAGTAATCACTAGTTGTGTGATTTGTGAATATTGTACATAATTGTTTTTCTTTGTTTCTTTGAAAAATAAAAAAATAAAAAAAATAAAAAAAAAAGATTTTATTCATTTTTTGCATTGCATTACATAGCATACTGCATATTTCATCTGTACATTGCATTACATCTAGCATTTGCATCCATAAAACTTGCTATTCGCAAAACAGTAAAGTTCTGCGTCGATACGAGCGCCCGAGCGCCCACTCAGCGCCCAAGCGCACCTTTAGAGCGCGCCCTAGCGCCCTTGGACCGCCCGAGCGGCCGTTCGTCGCCCTGCAGCATGTTTTTATGTTTTCTTCTCTTATTTTTCTTCTTTTCCTAGACTAACATGAAAACTAACCCAAATTTTAGTCTCCAAGATTTTAGTTCCCATGGTTTTGCAGGTTATCAACCAAGCAGTGAGATACAAGTGCCACCATTACCCTCAAACCTTCACCAAACATATTACTCGTACCAAGACCCTTCACCGTACTATGAACCATACCCATCCTTTGACCCCTACTACCAGCCATACACATATCATGAGCCTAATCTTTACCCATATCCCATCGAACACCTTAATCAACCAACCATTGATCCATTCTACCAACCACACCTTCTCAACCGCTTGCACCGTCTACTCCTTGTGATAATACTGACAACTCCATGATAAAACAAATTTTTGAAGTACTCATGACAAACTGGCAAGCACTTTTGCGCATGGAAGAGGACCTCCAACAATTGAGAACTCAGGCCACCTCATCACCACCACCACCTTCTCCATTACCACCTTCTTTACCACCACCAGCTTCACCTCCACATTCACCACCGCAAGAGGAATCAGAGTTCCCTATCGTTGAAGATAATTATGCTTTAGAGCAATTGGATTGGGAGACATTGAAGGCCATGGTGGAAGAATTATCTAGGGAAGTCGAGGAAGACTCCGAAGTGGAGATAGTCTATGAGGAACCTCCACCTTTACCCAGTACCGTGCTAGACACCGTGTGTGCGAAGGAAAGTTCTTTGAGTGTTGGAGTCACTGTAGAGATTCTCTCACTGGGAGGAATTGACGAGGCATGCAAGGAGGAAATCATGGACTCTACCATCTCATCCCCTGTTGTTTCAAGGCAACCATTGGGACCCTTCCCATTTGCTCTTGGGCCTCATGAGTATGCTTGTCTCGAGACTGATACTCAACTCCTTACCCTTTGTGGGGTGTTGGTATCTTTTCGAGCTCAAATTTCTTGGAAACTAACTAATTTCAATTGTGTTTTCTCTAACCCATCTTGTGAGAACTTTCATCCCTCCTCACTTGATTTTGTCGATTTTAGGGATGCCTTTTGCAGGAGCGGGTGTTATTCTCAAAGGGAAATTGTAAGGACCAAAACTCTTGGGTCCCGAAATAAGAAAGGGATCATTCTCTTTGGAGTGGTTCACTTCTCATGGGATCCCGGTGGAGGTATGGAAAGCACACCATGGTGGAAACTGCTGGATCAATTCAAGCATAAGCCGCCCTAAGAGTGGCTGACCAAACGTCCAACTTAGGGACGTTAAAGCAAAGTGCTTTGTGGGAGACAACCCACCAAATTTTAATTTTGTAGCCTTTCATTTTGCTTTTTATATTTTATAGTTATAATTAATCACTCTATGTTTGTTAGATTTAATTTTGCATTAGGGAGTCTCATGCACGGAGAACATGACAGCAACTAGCCAAATTCTGCAGCAGCACTGGCGCCCTAGCGCATACAACGCGCTCCAGCGCCCGACTGGTCCCTGTGCACGCACCCCAGCGCGCCTTTCACACCCTAGCGCACCTGTCCGGGACGCTGTCAGTTCTGCCTCAGACGGTTTTATCTCTATACCCTTCTCTCTATTCTTTTATTGTTTGTCACTGAGAACAATGCCTTATTCAAGTGCGGGGAGGGTGTAGAAATTGCCTTCGTGTATATCTTGCATGTATAGTTATTTTGTTTTATTTTCTTTTATTTTATGTGTTTTGTTTGATGATTGGCTAGTTGTCTTTATAGCACCCTTTGGTCTGAAATTGCTTCTACCCGTGATTTTAATTCATAAATTGTTGGCATATTATTCTTATATGAGTTTGAATTGTTTTTGTTATCCCTGATGGTTGTTTGGATTACCTGTGAGAATTGAGCCTTACTGTGATTAAATACATCAACTGATCACTTTCTTTCTGTGGGCACACACACTTGTATTTGTTATTCCTGAATTTGCTTGATTCTTGTTTTGCGTTTTATACATGTTGCGTGTGATTGAGGCATGATTTTGTTTTATATCTAAAAGTCACTTACCAAATAGCCAACCTATACACAATTCCCATTGTTTGTAGCCAATTTGAGCCTTTATCCCTTTTTTTTTGTTACTAAGCTCATTACAAGCCAAAGACAGAAAAACAATGAAAAATCCCTTCTAAGAAACTAGGAGGACATGGTTTGATTGTTGGGCAAAAGTCTTAAGTGTGGGAAAATTGGGTTGAATTGTACATCCATTGGAATAACTACAAGATGTGGGAACAAATTGTAAAGGTAGTGCTTTTATATATAAGTGGTTAATTGTTCTTTCCTTTTTCTGCCTCATTCCAAATGTCAAAAGAATTGGGATGATGAATATGTTCCAAAAAAAAAAACAAAAAAAAATTTCAAAAAACAAAAAAAAAATCCAAAAATATGTCATTGTCTTCAAATAAAGGTTGTTGGGTTCCTGGAATCATTGTGGAATTATTTGGGAACCATGTAAATTATCTTGCTAGGAATTATTTGGGTTCATTGATTTTGGGTATTTCTCTTCTTTCCATCTCTCTATCTCTTTCTCTACTTCTAGAAATCATCTGGGATCAATCGAACCATGAATTCTTAGTTTTTCGGAATTAAGTCCACTTCCCATAAATGTCATACCTGTCCCAAGCCCCGTTACAACCCTTAAAAGTCCTCTTGATGCACCATGTTTGTGGAATTGCAATGTTAGGAGCATAGCAAATTTATGGAATGTGAATACATGTGTGTTTTATTCAATTGAGTGCTTAGCCAAAACACTGAGTGATTGAGAGATAAACACACTGGTGAGGGCCAATCAACCGACTTTGCATAACATGAATTGATTCTCTTAACTCATTATTTTCTTTGAATGCCAACTTGGAATATGATTGTGGGTGTTGCATAATTCAGACCAAGGTGTGCTGTTTTGAATGACTTTCCATCATATGTAGATTTTAATTTTCTTTTAGGACTTAGGTGTTAGATGTGTTAGCCAATGCTTTTGCTTTGAGAGATGCTTGAAATCATTGCTTTTTGCATGAGGACATGCAATTGTTCAAGTGTGGGGATATTTGATAACGTTGTTTTTGCCAATATTTTATGCCCTTAATTTGGATGATTGTATGCAATTCTTTGCTCTATTTTAGCCTTTTATTATACTTAATACAATTTGGAATTTATTTGGGCTTAATAGAAATAAAGGCTAAAGTAACAAGTTTTATGATGTTTTTGCAATTCAAGGATGACCTTTGCACTTCATCTTGGATATTTTGTATTTCTAGCACAGGTCACAGGTATTATTGGAGCTGTAGACATCAGGAACTGAGCAAGAAGCGAAGCAGTGAATTTCAGAACTAGCATCGAGCGCTCCAGCGCACGAGGCCCACTTGAATTCATCCCGTGCACAGCACTGGCGCCCTAGCGAGCTATACGCGCCCCAGCGCCGCGCCGTAATTCTGTTACAGCATAAACCCTATCTGCAAGACTAGTTGGGGGCCCAATTGGCTAGGGTTTGGAGGCTGCTCACTTTATTTAAAGAGGGCTAATGCATCAGAAAACGACACATCTCTCAACACCTCCACTTTTACATCTTTTCTTTTCCCTAGTTAGAGTTATATTTCTTCCCATTAGGATTTCCGTCTTTCCTAGTTTAGCTCTAGCTCCGTCATTTACATTTCAAACGTTATTCGTCCAGCCCTTTTGGGTTTTGTAAGTTACTCTTTTATCATTAATTCAGTTATTCGTTTTTCCATCTTTCCAATTTGCATTTAATTTCTTATCTTGCTCTTTATTGTTAATTGCTTTCTTTATTCCAATTTATTTCTTGCCTTTTTAATTCTTGCCATGAGTAACTAAGTCTCTTGGTGGTTTATGAGGGTGTGAACATCATTTGGGTAAATTGAGGCTTTGTTCTTAATCTTGCATAAGTTTTCATTATTAAACCTTGGCATATGATTTGAGATCTTAAATTGTGTGTTTAATCCTTTGTCTTGGCTTACTCGATTGAGTTAGGCTAATTCATTGGCATATGTTTATGTGTTAGTTGATTAATTGATGCATGACATATTAGGATTTGGTAATGAGTAATTAATTGGCTGATTAGTCTCTTTAATTAGATTAATGTGATTGGCTTTACTAATTGTTGAAAGTGGAACTAAAGGTGAGATCTCACTAATTAATCCCATTCTAGGCAATTAATCCTTAGAATCACAACAACGGAGTTAGATCTAATTCCGGCGTAATTAATCAACTCATGCATTCTTTTGTAGCCAATGATAGCACCCTAATGAATGTTCCACCCCCCACAAACCGCTGTTTTTATTATCTTCATTTTATTCCAACTTAATTCCCTTGCATACAAAAAATCCCCCAATTGTGACAAACCGTCATACAACTAGTCTTGTGTATTACTCTCTTAGCTATTCCTTGTGAGAGACGACCCTGGTTTCCACTAAATTATATTAGGGGAACTTGGTTTTAAAAATAATTAAATTTATGGTTGACACGACTACAGCCATCACTGACACATACTCAGCTTCAGCAGTTGACAACGCGATCGTATTTTGCTTCTTGCATGACCAAGTGATCAAGCACTTTCCAAAGAAACAGCTGCACCCACTTGTGCTCTTACGATCAATCCTGTCTCTAGCATAGTCAGCGTCGCAATAACCTACAACATCATGTGAACAACCTTTCTGGTACCATAGACCAAGATTAGTAGTTTCAATCAAATATCGTAGAATTCTCTTGACAACAATTAAGTGCGATTGCTTAGGCTTTGATTGAAATCTAGCACAGATGCCAACGCTAAGTTGAATATCTGGTCTAGAAGCTGTGAGATTAGAGAAGTGAGCCAATCATGCCTCTATAATTACTTTCTGAGACTTTCTCTCCATCTCCATCCAAGTCAATTACTTGAGAAGGATGCATGGGAGTGCTCATATGCTTGGCTTTATCCATCAGAAACTTCCTCAGAAGCTCTTTTGTATACCTCTCTTGATGAATGAAAGTCCCTTCCGACTCATGCTTGATTTGTAATCCTAGGAAGAATTTCAATTCTCCCATCATGCTCATCTCGAATTCTCCTTGCATTAGCTTAGAGAATTCTTTGCAAAGGCGTTCATTTGTTGCACCAAATATTATCTCATCAACAAAAATTTGGACAATTAAGAAGTCAGAGTCTTCTGAGAGGGTGGATAGAGTTGTGTCAACTTTCCCCCTAGAGAACTATTTTTAAAGCAAAAAGGAGCTAAATGTGTCATACCAAACTCTCTAATACCAATCTGGCCTTGTTTCTCACTACTTGACCATTTTCATCAAGTTTGTTGCGAAACACCCATTTTGTCCCAATGACACTTTTGCCTTTGGGTTTCTGAGTAAGTTTCCAAACTTGGTTCCTCTCGAATTGGTCAAGTTCCTCCTGCATGGCATTTACCCAGCTAGGATCATCTAACGCTTCTTCTATGGATTCTAGTTCGAGTTCAGAAACCATAGCCAGATTCGTATAGTTCCTTTTGGTTCTAACGCCACACTCGGGATCACCAAGGACCTCATTCTGAGAGACGTTTTTAAGGTCTCTTGAACCTTTATATCCCTTAGGAATAGGGTTCTGAGAAGACGGCACAAAAGATTCTCCTTCTGAGAATCTAGATTCCATTTGAATTGGAGAGGTAGATTCATCAAGTTCTGGAGCTTCAATGATGGTTTTGGATTTTTCTTTAGATGGAGATGGTTTTCCCATAGATTGGAAATCATTCTCATCATCTTCAAGAATATCTTTTTCAGCCTTCTTAGAAGAGATGTTGAGTTTCTCAAACTCATCTTCTAAGTCTGCGACTTTCTGAGACAGATCCTTACTGAGTTCTTTGAACTTAATATGGATTGTCTCCTCAACACATTTGCTCCTGTTGTTATATACTCTATAAGCTTCAGAGACAGAGGAATATCCTAGGAAGACTCCATCATCGGATTTGGGATCAAACTTAGAGAGTTTGTCCCTTGTGTTGAGAATAAAGCAAGAAGAACCAAATACATGAAAATATGAAATATTCGGTATTTTATTCTTTCAGAGCTCATAAGGAGTCTTTTTCAGAATTGGTCTCAGAAAGACACTGTAACACCCTACTAGATAGCCCTTAGTGCTATAGTCATTTAGGGTCATTTCATAAGGGTTACCTCCTGTTATCATACTTATACTTGTTTTTGAAATACATATACGCGGAAAATACATGGAAGAATTTTTTGAAAATCGTTAGCGGAATATAAACATAAGGGCATTGCGTATAATATAACGATAATATATAACACACGATATGGTCTGAATAATACCTCATAAAATAAATGAAAATAAACAAACATAGTCTCCCAAAACATCCAAACGAGAAAGTAAATTGTAATAGGTGTTATCTCATGAGCCTAAAACTAAGACTCATAAGACTCCACGAATACAAATCATAACTGAGAGGTAAATGTCGACTGACATATGTCCGGACTCAGAGTAAATACAAATAAATACTAACATCCAAACGAAACGCAATCCATAACGTAATAACGGAAATTGATAAGTCTAGAAACAAAATAAAATCCATGAAGCTAAAGATGTGCGGGCTCCTCATCCGCTCTTGTATCCTGCTGAATCTCATCATCTAACATGGGGGAAAAACGTGGGGTGAGTACTGGGAAGTAACTCAGTAGGGGAGCCGCTCCGAGTTTATTAATAAAATCGGTGTAATGTAACACCCTACTAGAAAGCCCTTAATGCTCAAGTCATTTTAGGCCATTTCATAAGGGTTACCTCCTGTTATCATGTTTTATCTTTATATTTAAAATATAATACGCGGAAAATAGGCGGGAGTAAATTTTCGAAAATCATTTGCGGTATAGAAAATAAGGGCCTGGCGCATAAATACAACGATACTAATAAGCTATACAAACATCTACGAAAATACTACATCATATAAATAACTCTCATCAAGTAACAAACATGAAATAAATACTAGGTCTCACCCCATAAGCCAAAAATTGTGACCTATGAGATTCCACCATAAATATGAGTAAATAAATAGCTGCCGGCTAACAAAGGTCCGGACTCAGAAAACATAATAAATAAATAAACGTAGCGGAAGCATAAAAGTCATAACATCTGATAAGGAAATAAAACATGTCTCTGATATCTAGGGAACTATATCATAAACTAAGTCTACACGGGCTCCTCGTGTGCTCCGACATCCTGCTCTGTATGCTCCTCTAAAAGGTGGGAAAAACATAGGGTGAGCACTGGGAAGTGACTCAGTAGAGGAAGCCGCCCCGGGTTTAATTATAAAATAAGTGAAACATGAATGAGTTTAATTCGGATATAAGTTGAAAATCAATCTTTCCCATGGAACGTCTTACCTAAGTGCATATTTTCCATTTTATTAATTCATATAACATATCATAATTAAAGGTCCATGTGTAGTGTACTATGTGCTTCTATCACAATCAGGGAAAATATAACATAACAGAACATTTATCAGAACTTCCTTTCAGAGCATCTTATCATTAACTTTTACTTTAAATCTATCAGACTTCGCAAAGCCTCCCTCCCATCCTTACTCCTACAATCCGGCCCCTAGGCATGAGCTCATCCTAAAACATACGGGGAAGAGGGGTACAGTTCACCTTCCTCAAGTGAAGGAGTTGCAGCCGAGGATGCCACCCTCCCTACAACACTCATCACAAACTGAAGCTACAGGGTATTTTAATCTTTCAGAGTATCAGAGATCTTTCAGAACGTCTTTTAATTATCACAAATCTTTCAGAGTTAACAGAGATATTTCAGAGCATCAGAGTATCTTTCAGAACATCTTTTAACCTTTACCGGATGACAGAGTTAATTCATTCAGAGCATTCCATCATAATATATATCATTCATCATAAACATCTCATACAATAATTACATATACATATAAACATGTTTTATAGCTCATATAATCATATATAAATCATGCATAAATCATATATAACATTTATACAAGTCGTAGAACGCATTAGGGTACATAAAAGGGTAAAAACATGTCAATTTATACTCTTTAACATCTTGGAATAAACATAGCACATTCACTTACTTACTCTGACATCATGGAGAATAAATAAATACCACTCCTTATCAAATAAACATGATATACAACTACTTATAAATATTATTCTCAATGCTTCTATACCTTTCATGTCATATGATCTCGTTTATTTTATTATTATTTCATACTTATACTTTATTCTAGTTTTACTTGTACTTTATACTCTACCCTTAAGTATCTTGTAAACTCTTATATTTTATTCACCACCAATCTTGTCTTCTATACTATTATTGTTACTATTACTATTATCATTACATATCATATATTATACATGTTGTTGTTCTTACTGTGTTATTCTTTTATTATTATTATTAGGGTTAATATTTTATTATTATCTTCCCTATTAATATTACTATCATTATCATATTATTATTATTATTATTTCTACCTGTTATCTACCTATTATTAACTAATATACATGCTAATAGGTATAAGTTTATGTAATAATAATATGTAATAGTAATATACATATACTAGTAAACTGTCTTTTTATTTATTTATATATATATATATAGAAAACAACAACAGCAGCGCATACACACACACACACATATATATATATATAATAATAATAATAATAATAATAATAATTATAATAATAATAAGGCACAAAAATTCCTAATGGGAAAAACGACCATCACATTAATCTCATAAAGTCATCATCAATATGCATTAAAATAGAATGCCTAACCCCTACCTCTTGAAGACAATTTCGAAATATGCAAAGAGAAACTCTTTCCCGACGTTGCTCTCGTTGAAAACCTCTCTCTCTAGCCCCACGAACGGTCCGGTGATGCCGGAGACTCTAAACGGAGAAACGGAATCGGTAAAAAGGTCCGGCTTGATGAGAGGATTAAGAATATGAGTTTATTTTCTGGATTGGGTAAGGTTTGATAGGTGTTTCGTGGTTTGGAGTATCAATGGCTTAGGGAGCTCTTGAGAGAAAGATGACTATGGCGGCTCAGAAGAAGGAGGAGAGTGTTTTTCTCAATTGGAGAGGGTTACTAGTGTTTATATAGGGAGTGACTAGGTCAAGAGTCATTGTGGGGCCCACCGTCACTTAAATTACTAAAACACTCCAAATCCCCCCAAATAATACTATAATGCTCATATAATTTTTCTAATATTTAAATATAAATTAAAATACATACATAGGCACATAAAATAAAATAAAATAAAATAAATAACAATATTTAACACTAATATTATCTAATAACATCATGTAACTCATATAAATATTTTATATCATCATTCCTAACCATATGCATCATCTAAATACCAATTAAAACTCATATATGCATCCAACATACTCTCCCACACACAATGAACACTCACATAAATACACATAATTATCATGACATATAATTTACACACGTAATTCACATAGCATAGAATGAACACATATATACACACTTAAATCACGTCACACATAAGGGTTTGACTAGAAGAAACTTATCCACCCAAACCGAATTAAATCCTAACCAAGGTCAATTACCCTAAATCTCACTTAATTAGGACTTAATAAAAGTCGGGGTGTTACATACATGAATGATTTCAATTTCGATTATAAGTTCTAAAATAATCTTTCCCGGAACGCGATTGGTTTTTTTATTTGGTTTTTATTTGGTTTTTTTTTATTTGGTCAATCTGTGGATCGATGGTTGACGGTTGAGGAGTGGACTTCTGCACACCTCCACGTGTTGCTAAATTCTGACGCGGTCACACCGTATCGAAGGTAAAATATCAATCTTTACAACCTAATTCTAAAACAATGTAAATAAAAGTTTGGGGACCAAAAAATAAAGTGCACAGTTGGTCAATATACTATGTGAATGGATTCAAATTCCACACTGTAGATTGGGGAAGGGAGAGGAACTCATATAATTGTGGGGTTTGTGTCAAAGGAGATGCTGGAGAAGGGGAACGAGATTGGTATGGTACAATTAAAGAGATCTTAGAGTTTGAATATGTTGGGTTACCAATTAAAAGAATTATGTTATTCTATTGTGATTGGTATGACCCACAACGCCCAACTGGAACTCGATCTCACACTCAGTACAAAATAACTGAGATTAATAGTACACGACGAGAGCAGTGATTTGATCCATTTATCATTGCTCAAAATGCTCGTCAAGTGTATTACTTATCTTACCCTGGAAAGTGTAAGTCGAAATGGAGGGTCGTAAGAAGGACAAAACCAAGAGGGCGAGTTGAATATGATAATGAATCCGTTCTCGACGACCAAGCTTATCAAGTGGATGACCAGTTCCCACAAAGGTTGATTACTGACACTACCATGCCTCCCAACCTTTTATCCGATACAGGTGAAGTTGATATTGTTGAGAGTCCATCACATACAGTACGAAGCGAACCCCATAATAGTGAGAGTGAGGAAACGGAAGGATCCGAGGATGAAGATGAAAGTGAAGAAACGGAAGGATCCGGGGATGAAGATGAAAGTGAAGAAGATAACGACCGATGAAGTCTTCAAGTATATATATATATGTACATATATATATATATATATATATAATCATATACTAATTGTTTAGGAGATAACAAGAAATGTTTACAATTAACAAGTTTACAAAATATTATTTTACAGATGCATATGGCACCACGTGGACGAGGTCGTTCCAAGAAGGACGACCCGCTGAGGATTCGAGGTTCCACGTCCTCAGACGCAGCACAGACTACTCCCACTGATCCTCCAGAGACTGCCGCCACCCCACCCGCGTCAGTACCTGGCCCACAGTCTGGGGTTATTGGAGGTGCTCCAGACCCCCATGTAGTCACTACTGATAGGAGCCACCCCGTTACTGGGGATGGGAGTCAGCCCACCGATACATCTGATCGTTACCCCGTGGGACATGAGCCCATTCGGATCAGATGGGATGGCAAGAATGGGTAAGTTTTAAAAATTAATTTCACTATCATGGATAAACAATATTTTTACTAATTTGTAATTTAAAAAATAATGGTTTATATTTTTTAGTTGGATCCCGTTTAAGGATGGAGCTCACAAGATTACGGAGATCATACAGAGCCATTTTGATGCTCCGTATCTCAAGTTCTCCAAGATCCCTATGCCCACGAGAGACATGTGGTATAGGGAGTGGAAGGTAAACTTTAATTTATTCACTTTTTAATAACCCAACTTAGCTTATTATGATCTTTTTTGTACATTCTATTGGACACTAACTTTTTTCCTGTAAACGTTGCAGAAAGATTTTCTGATATTCCCTGAGGAGGAGCCAGCCATCAGACGGGCTTGGAGCTTCAGGGCCGGGAAGAGGTTCCGGGAGATGCTCAGGGATATTCGGGACGGGACTTCACGCTTTCAGTGGATCCCTGAGCGTCACCTCCAGGTGCTGCGGGAGCACTGGGCCACCGATGCCTTCAAGGCTGAGCAGGCTCGCAACAAGCTGAATCGGGCCTCACTTAAGGGTGGTTCCCTCCACACCGGCGGCTCTACCACTGTTGAGGGCACACGAGCACGATTGGTATGTACATAGTGTTTAATATCAATTAACTATGTTATTAAACCTATTGTTTTAGCACAAAATACTAACATAAACTCACTTCAACACAGGCCCGAGAGTTGAGGCGCACCCCCACTCACAATGAGGTCTTCGAGCAGACCCACATGAAGAAGACTGAGAGGGGGAAAGAATGGGTGGATGAGCGCTCCAGGAACACCTATGTGAGTATACATATAAAATTTTTCTCTGTATAATTTTGTGAGTAAACAGTTAATCTTTATTTACAATAGCACTTACATTTTTTAAAATTGTTTTGATACGTTGCAGGCAGAGTTCAGGCAGAAGTTTGATGAGGCAACACAGGCCTATCAGACTCAGCTTGATGCAGGAGAGACAGCCGAACCTCCTAGTGAGGATAATATTTGGCTGGAGACTGTTGGTGGGCCATATAAGGGCCGTGTTTATGGTACCGGCATTTCTGGGTTCACCGACACTCCATCTCCTGCATCGGCCTCTGCATGTGGTTCTGCTATTGGAGATGACGCTCTTAGGGACCGTGTGCATGCCATGAATGCAGAGCTCCAGCAGCAGGCGCAGACCATCCAGGAGCTACAGCAGAGGCTGCAGAACTAGGAGTCGGACAAGAAGAAAAGCAAGACCAAGATGTCGAAGTTGAAGAAGAATATGAAGATGTTATTCAAGATGTTTGCGTCTTCTAGCTCTTCTAGAGCCAACCTGCCATCGGGTCTGATCGATGATGATGATGATGATGATGATGGTGATGATACCAGTGGTGATGAAGGCCACCCGGACTATGAGTAGTCTGTTTCTTTATACTATTTTATTCTTATGTTTCTCTGCTACATTCTCATACATTTAATTTCTTTGTTATTGTTATACTATTTTATAATTTAATTTTTCATAATATTTGTTTAAATAATATATATAAATATATCGATAAAACAATTCGATTATTTCGTACTAATGATAGCAGATATTATTATTCAATTTTATATGTTAATCTCATACAGAACAAATTTCACAATAAGAATAAAAAAAAAATTGTAATATCCGTCGGAAATTAATGAAATTACCGTGTTGCTTCTTAACCACAAACCATCGGAAATCCATCGGCAATTTCTAACCCAAACCGCCGGAAAACAACCGGAAATATCCGATGGCAATTTCTAACCCTACCCGTCGCAAACCTATCAGATACTTCCGACGACTTCCCTAACCCTAACCATCGGAATTCCATTTGAAACTTTCGACGAGCTTTCTAACCCTAACAGTCGGAACTCAATCGGAAGCCTCCGACGATTTTTTCGAAATAAACCGTCGGAAGTTCCTCGAAGATATTCCGACGGTTTTTCTTCATTTTGCCGTCGATAGTTTTTTCCGACGAGCCGTACTCCGAGGGGTCATATTTTGAAAAAAACCGTCGGGAACCCATCGGAAATTATTTTTGCCGTCAGAAGCCCATCGGAAATCCCCTCAGAATTTTTCGTGTTTCTAGTAGTGAACCCAATACACTCAATTAGGACCAAAATAGGATCATTACATCATCCTTTGTTTATCTAAACCTTCCTCGTGACTAAAATGGAGCCATTGACCAAAGTAGGACCAAATGAAGCTCAATACACTCAATTAGGACCAAAATAGGCTCATTACATCATCCTTTGGTTATCTACAACATCCTAGTGACTAAAATGGAGCCATTGACCAAAGTAAGACCAAATGAAGCTCAATACACTCAATTAGGACCAAAATAGGCTCATTACATCATCCTTTGGTTATCTACAACATCCTACTGACTAAAATGGAGCCATTGACCAAAGTAAGACCAAATAAAGCTCAATACACTAACTTAGGGCCAAAATAGGCTCATTACATGATCGTTTGGTTATCTACAACATCCTAGTGACTAAAATGGAGCCATTGACCAAAGTAAGACCAAATGAGGCTCAATACAACCAATTAGGACCAAAATTGGCTCATTACATCATCCTTTGGATATCTACAGGCTCCTAGTGACTAAAATGGAGCCATTGACCAAAGTAAGTAAAAATGAAGCTCAATACACTCAATTAGGACCAAAATAGGCTCATTACATCATACTTTGGTTGTCTAAACCTTCCTGGTGACTAAAATGGAGCCATTGACCAAAGAAACTCCTAATGAAGCTCTATACACTCAATTAGGTACAAAATAGGCTCATTAGATTATCCTTTGGTTATCAACAACATCCTAGTGACTAAAATAGAAGAATTGATAAAAGAAAGACCTAATGAAACTCAATACACTCAATTAGGACCAAAATAGGCTCATTACATCATATCCTTTGGTTATCTACACTATCCAAGTGACTAAAATGGAGCCATTGACCAAAGTACGACCAAATGAACTCAATACACTCAATTAGGACCAAAATAGGCTCATTACATTATCCTTTGGTTATCTACAACATCCTAACTACTAAAATGTAGCCATTTACCTAAGTAAGACCAAATGAAGCTCAATACACTCAATTAGGACCAAAATAGGCTCATTAAATCATCCTTGGTTTATCTAAACCTTCCTAGTGACTTAAATAGAGCAATTGACCAAAGTAAGACATAATGAAGCTCAATACACTCAATTAGGACCAATATAGGCTCATTACATCATCCTTTGTTTATTTAAACCTTTCTAGACACCAAAATTGAGCCACTGACTAAAGTAAGACCAAATGAAGCTCAATACACTCAATTAGGAGCAAAATAGGCTCATTACATCATCCTTTGGTTATCTACAACATCCTAGTGACTGAAATGGAAGAATTGACCAAAGTAAGATCATATGAAACACAATACACTCAATTAGGACCAAAATAGGATCATTACATCATCCTTTGTTTATCTAAACCTTGGTAGTGACTAAAATCGAGTCATTGACCAAAGTTAGACCAAATGAAGCTCAATACACTCAATTAGGACCAAAATAGGCTAATTACATCATCCTTTGGTCATCTAAACCTTCCTAGTGACTAAAATAGAAGAATTGACCAAAGTAAGACCTAATGAAGCTCAATACACTCAATTAGGACCAAAATAGGCTCATTACATCATCCTTTGGTTATCTACAACATCCTACTGACTAAAATGGAGCCATTGACCAAAGTAAGACCAAATAAAGCTCAATACACTAAATTAGGGCCAAAATAGGCTCATTACATCATCGTTTGGTTATCTACAACATCCTAGTGACTAAAATGGAGCCATTGACCAAAGTAAGACCAAATGAGGCTCAATACAACCAATTAGGACCAAAATTGGCTCATTACATCATCCTTTGGTTATCTACAGGCTCCTAGTGACTAAAATGGAGTCACTGACCAGAGTAAGAAAAAATGAAGCTCAATACACTCAATTAGGACCAAAATAGGCTCATTACATCATACTTTGGTTGTCTAAACCTTCCTAGTGACTAAAATGGAGCCATTGACCAAAGAAACTCCTAATGAAGCTCTATACACTCAATTAGGACCAAAATAGGCTCATTAGATTATCCTTTGGCTATCAACAACATCCTAGTGACTAAAATAGAAGAATTGACAAAAGTAAGACCAAATGAAACTCAATACACTCAATTAGGGCCAAAATAGGCTCATTACATCATATCCTTTGGTTATCTACACTATCCAAGTGACTAAAATGGAGCCATTGACCAAAGTAAGACCAAATGAACTCAATACACTCAATTAGGACCAAAATAGGCTCATTACATTATCCTTTGGTTATCTACAACATCCTAGCTACTAAAATGTAGCCATTGACCAAAGTAAGACCAAATGAAGCTCAACACACTCAATTAGGACCAAAATAGGCTCATTAAATCATCCTTGGTTTATCTAAACCTTCCTAGTGACTTAAATAGAGCCATTGACCAAAGTAAGACATAATGAAGATCAATACACTCAATTAGGACCAATATAGGCTCATTACATCATCCTTTGTTTATTTAAACCTTCCTAGAGACCAAAATTGAGCCATTGACTAAAGTAAGACCAAATGAAGCTCAAGACACTCAATTAGGAGCAAAATAGGCTCATTACATCATCCTTTGGTTATCTACAACATCCTAGTGACTGAAATGGAAGAATTGACCAAAGTAAGATCATATGAAAACACAATACACTCAATTAGGACCAAAATAGGATCACTAGATCATCCTTTGTTTATCTAAACCTTGGTAGTGACTAAAATCGAGTCACTGACCAAAGTAAGACAAAATGAAGCTCAATAAACTCAATTAGGACCAAAATAGGCTCATTACATCATCCTTTGGTTATCTAAACCTTCCTAGTGACTAAAATAGAAGAATTGACCAAAGTAAGACCTAATGAAGCTCAATACACTCAATTAGGACCAAAATAGGCTCATTACATCATCCTTTGGTTATCTACAACATCCTACTGACTAAAATCGAGCCATTGACCAAAGTAAGACAAAATAAAGCTCAATACACTAAATTAGGGCCAAAATAGGCTCATTACATCATCGTTTGGTTATCTACAACATCCTAGTGACTAAAATGGAGCCATTGACCAAAGTAAGACCAAATGAGGCTCAATACAACCAATTAGGACCAAAATTGGCTCATTAGATCATCCTTTTGTTATCTACAGGCTCCTAGTGACTAAAATGGAGCCATTGACCAAAGTAAGAAAGAATGAAGCTCAATACACTCAATTAGGACCAAAATAGGCTCATTACATTCATTACTTGTGGTTGTCTAAACCTTCCTAGTGACTAAAATGGAGCCATTGACCAAAGAAACTCCTAATGAAGCTCTATACACTCAATTAGGACCAAAATAGGCTCATTAGATTATCCTTTGGTTATCAACAACATCCTAGTGACTAAAATAGAAGAATTGACAAAAGTAAGACCAAATGAACTCAATACACTCAATTAGGACAAAAATAGGCTCATTACATCATATCCTTTGGTTATGTACACTATCCAAGTGACTAAATGGAGCCATTGACCAAAGTAAGACCAAATGAACTCAATACACTCATTAGGACCAAAATAGGCTCATTACATTATCCTTTGGGTTATCTACAACATCCTAGCTACTAAAATGTAGCCATTGACCAAAGTAAGACCAAATGAAGCTCAATACACTCAATTAGGACCAAAATAGGCTCATTAAATCATCCTTGGTTTATCTAAACCTTCCTAGTGACTTTAATAGAGCCATTGACAAAAGTAAGACATAATGAAGCTCAATACACTCAATTAGGACCAATATAGCCTCATTACATCATCCTTTGTTTATTTAAACCTTCCTAGAGACCAAAATTGAGCCACTGACTAAAGTAAGACCAAATGAAGCTCAATACACTCAATTAGGAGCAAAATAGGCTCATTACATCATCCTTTGGTTATCTACAACATCCTAGTGACTGAAATGGAAGAATTGACCAAAGTAAGATCATATGAAACACAATACACACAATTAGGACCAAAATAGGATCATTACATTATCCTTTGTTTATCTAAACCTTGGTAGTGACTAAAAATCGAGTCACTGACCAAAGTAAGACCAAATGAAGCTCAATACACTCAATTAGGACCAAAATAGGCTCATTACATCATCCTTTGGTTATCTAAACCTTCCTAGTGACTAAAATAGAAGAATTGACCAAAAGTAAGACCTAATGAAGCTCAATACACTCAATTAGGACCAAAATAGGCTCATTACATCATCCTTTGGTTATCTACAACATCCTACTGACTAAAATGGAGCCATTGACCAAAGTAAGACCAAATAAAGCTCAATACACTAAATTAGGGCCAAAATAGGCTCATTACATCATCGTTTGGTTATCTACAACATCCTAGTGACTAAAATGGAGCCATTGACCAAAGTAAGGCCAAATGAGGCTCAATACAACTAATTAGGACCAAAATTAGCTCATTACGTCATCCTTTGGTTATCCACAGGCTCCTAGTGACTAAAATGGAGCCATTGACCAAAGTTAGAAAAAATGAAGCTCAATACACTCAATTAGGACCAAAATAGGCTCATTACATCATACTTTGGTTGTCTAAACCTTCCTAGTGACTAAAATGGATCCATTGACCAAAGAAACTCCTAATGAAGCTCTATACACTCAATTAGGACTAAAATAGGATCATTAGATTATCCTTTGGTTATCAACAACATCCTAGTGACTAAAATAGAAGAATTGACAAAAGTAAGACCAAATGAAACTCAATACACTCAATTAGGGCCAAAATAGGCTCATTACATCATATCCTTTGGTTATCTACACTATCCAAGTGACTAAAATGGAGCCATTGACCAAAGTAAGACCAAATGAACTCAATACACTCAATTAGGACCAAAATAGGCTCATTACATTATCCTTTGGTTATCTACAACATCCTAACTACTAAAATGTAGCCATTTACCTAAGTAAGACCAAATGAAGCTCAATACACTCAATTAGGACCAAAATAGGCTCATTAAATCATCCTTGGTTTATCTAAACCTTCCTAGTGACTTAAATAGAGCCATTGACCAAAGTAAGACATAATGAAGCTCAATACACTCAATTAGGACCAATATAGGCTCATTACATCATCCTTTGTTTATTTAAACTTTCTAGACACCAAAATTGAGCCACTGACTAAAGTAAGACCAAATGAAGCTCAATACACTCAATTAGGAGCAAAATAGGCTCATTACATCATCCTTTGGTTATCTACAACATCCTAGTGACTGAAATGGAAGAATTGACCAAAGTAAGATCATATGAAACACAATACACTCAATTAGGACCAAAATAGGATCATTACATCATCCTTTGTTTATCTAAACCTTGGTAGTGACTAAAATCGAGTCATTGACCAAAGTTAGACCAAATGAAGCTCAATACACTCAATTAGGACCAAAATAGGCTAATTACATCATCCTTTGGTCATCTAAACCTTCCTAGTGACTAAAATAGAAGAATTGACCAAAGTAAGACCTAATGAAGCTCATACACTCAATTAGGACCAAAATAGGCTCATTACATCATCCTTTGGTTATCTACAACATCCTACTGACTAAAATGGAGCCATTGACCAAAGTTAAGACCAAATAAAGCTCAATACACTAAATTAGGGCAAAATAGGCTCATTACATCATCGTTTGGTATCTACAACATCCTAGTGACTAAAATGGAGCCATTGACCAAAGTAAGACCAAATGAGCTCAATACAACCAATTAGGACCAAAATTGGCTCATTACATCATCCTTGGTTATCTACAGGCTCCTAGTGACTAAAATGGAGTCACTGACCAGAGTAAAGAAAAAATGAAGCTCAATACACTCAATTAGGACCAAAATAGGCTCATTACATCATACTTTGGTTGTCTAAACCTTCCTAGTGACTAAAATGGAGCCATTGACCAAAGAAACTCCTAATGAAGCTCTATACACTCAATTAGGACCAAAATAGGCCTCATTAGATTATCCTTTGGCTATCAACAACATCCTAGTGACTAAAATAGAAAGAATTGACAAAAGTAAGACCAAATGAAACTCAATACACTCAATTAGGGCCAAAATAGGCTCATTACATCATATCCTTTGGTTATTCTACCACTATCCAAGTGACTAAAATGGAGCCATTGACCAAAGTAAGACCAAATGAACTCAATACACTCAATTAGGACCAAAATAGGCTCATTACATTATCTTTGGTTATCTACAACATCCTAGCTACTAAAATGTAGCCATTGACCAAGTAAGACCAAATGAAAGCTCAACACACTCAATTAGGACCAAAATAGGCTCATTAAATCATCCTTGGTTTATCTAAACCTTCCTAGTGACTTAAATAGAGCCATTGACCAAAGTAAGACATAATGAAGATCAATACACTCAATTAGGACCAATATAGGCTCATTACATCATCCTTTGTTTATTTAAACCTTCCTAGAGACCAAAATTGAGCCATTGACTAAAGTAAGACCAAATGAAGCTCAAGACACTCAATTAGGAGCAAAATAGGCTCATTACATCATCCTTTGGTTATCTACAACATCCTAGTGACTGAAATGGAAGAATTGACCAAAGTAAGATCATATGAAACACAATACACTCAATTAGGACCAAAATAGGATCACTAGATCATCCTTTGTTTATCTAAACCTTGGTAGTGACTAAAATCGAGTCACTGACCAAAGTAAGACAAAATGAAGCTCAATAAACTCAATTAGGACCAAAATAGGCTCATTACATCATCCTTTGGTTATCTAAACCTTCCTAGTGACTAAAATAGAAGAATTGACCAAAGTAAGACCTAATGAAGCTCAATACACTCAATTAGGACCAAAATAGGCTCATTACATCATCCTTTGGTTATCTACAACATCCTACTGACTAAAATCGAGCCATTGACCAAAGTAAGACAAAATAAAGCTCAATACACTAAATTAGGGCCAAAATAGGCTCATTACATCATCGTTGGTTATCTACAACATCCTAGTGACTAAAATGGAGCCATTGACCAAAGTAAGACCAAATGAGGCTCAATACAACCAATTAGGACCAAAATTGGCTCATTAGATCATCCTTTTGTTATCTACAGGCTCCTAGTGACTAAAATGGAGCCATTGACCAAAGTAAGAAAGAATGAAGCTCAATACACTCAATTAGGACCAAAATAGGCTCATTACATCATACTTTGGTTGTCTAAACCTTCCTAGTGACTAAAATGGAGCCATTGACCAAAGAAACTCCTAATGAAGCTCTATACACTCAATTAGGACCAAAATAGGCTCATTAGATTATCCTTTGGTTATCAACAACATCCTAGTGACTAAAATAGAAGAATTGACAAAAGTAAGACCAAATGAAACTCAATACACTCAATTAGGACAAAAATAGGCTCATTACATCATATCCTTTGGTTATGTACACTATCCAAGTGACTAAAATGGAGCCATTGACCAAAGTAAGACCAAATGAACTCAATACACTCAATTAGGACCAAAATAGGCTCATTACATTATCCTTTGGTTATCTACAACATCCTAGCTACTAAAATGTAGCCATTGACCAAAGTAAGACCAAATGAAGCTCAATACACTCAATTAGGACCAAAATAGGCTCATTAAATCATCCTTGGTTTATCTAAACCTTCCTAGTGACTTTAATAGAGCCATTGACAAAAGTAAGACATAATGAAGCTCAATACACTCAATTAGGACCAATATAGCCTCATTACATCATCCTTTGTTTATTTAAACCTTCCTAGAGACCAAAATTGAGCCACTGACTAAAGTAAGACCAAATGAAGCTCAATACACTCAATTAGGAGCAAAATAGGCTCATTACATCATCCTTTGGTTATCTACAACATCCTAGTGACTGAAATGGAAGAATTGACCAAAGTAAGATCATATGAAACACAATACACACAATTAGGACCAAAATAGGATCATTACATTATCCTTTGTTTATCTAAACCTTGGTAGTGACTAAAATCGAGTCACTGACCAAAGTAAGACCAAATGAAGCTCAATACACTCAATTAGGACCAAAATAGGCTCATTACATCATCCTTTGGTTATCTAAACCTTCCTAGTGACTAAAATAGAAGAATTGACCAAAGTAAGACCTAATGAAGCTCAATACACTCAATTAGGACCAAAATAGGCTCATTACATCATCCTTTGGTTATCTACAACATCCTACTGACTAAAATGGAGCCATTGACCAAAGTAAGACCAAATAAGCTCAATACACTAAATTAGGGCCAAAATAGGCCATTACATCATCGTTTGGTTATCCTACAACATCCTAGTGACTAAAATGGAGCCATTGACCAAAGTAAGGCCAAATGAGGCTCAATACAACTAATTAGGACCAAAATTAGCTCATTACGTCATCCTTTGGTTATCCACAGGCTCCTAGTGACTAAAATGGAGCCATTGGACCAAAGTTAGAAAAAATGAAGCTCAATACACTCAATTAGGACCAAATAGGCTCATTACATCATACTTTGGTTGTCTAAACCTTCCTAGTGACTAAAATGGAGCCATTGACCAAAGAAACTCCTAATGAAGCTCTATACACTCAATATAGACCAAAATAGGATCATTAGATTATCCTTTGGTTATCAACAACATCCTAGTGACTAAAATAGAAGAATTGACAAAAGTAAGACCAAATGAAACTCAATACACTCAATTAGGGCCAAAATAGGCTCATTACATCATATCCTTTGGTTATCTACACTATCCAAGTGACTAAAATGGAGCCATTGACCAAAGTAAGACCAAATGAACTCAATACACTCAATTAGGACAAAATAGGCCTCATTACATTATCCTTTGGTTATCTACAACATCCTAACACTAAATGTAGCCATTGACCAAAGTAAGACAAATGAAGCTCAATACACTCAATTAGGACCAAAATAGGCTCATAAATCATCCTTGGTTATCTAAACCTTCCTAGTGACTTCAATAGAGCCATTGACCAAAGTAAGACATAATGAAGCTCAATACACTCAATTAGGACCAATATAGGCTCATTACATCATCCTTTGTTTATTTAAACCTTCCTAGAGACCAAAATTGAGCCACTGACTAAAGTAAGACCAAATTAAGCTCAATACACTCAATTAGGAGCAAAATAGGCACATTACATCATCCTTTGGTTATCTACATCATCCTAGTGACTGAAATGGAAGAATTGACCAAAGTAAGATCAAATGAAACACAATACACTCAATTAGGACCAAAATAGGATCATTACATCATCCTTTGTTTGTCTAAACCTTGCTAGTGACTAAAATCGAGTCACTGACCAAAGTAACACCAAATGAAGCTCAATACACTCAATTAGGACCAAAATAGGCTCATAACATCATCCTTTGGTTATCAACAACATCCTAGTGACTAAAATGGAAGAATTGACCAAAGTAAGACATAATGAAGCTAACGACACTCAATTAGGATAAAAATAGGCTCCTAACATCATCCTTTGGTTATCTACAACATCCTATTGACTAAAATAGAAGAATTGACCAAAGTAAGACCAAATGAAACTCAATACACTCAATTAGGACCGAAATAGGCTCATTGCATAATCCTTTGGTTATCTACACTATCCTAGTGACTAAAATGGAGACATTGACCAAAGTAAGACCAAATGAACTCAATACACTCAATTAGGACCAAAATAGGCTCATTACATTATCCTTTTGTTATCTACAACGTCATAGTGACTAAATCGTAGCCATTGACCAAAGTAAGACCAAATGAACTCAATACACTCAATTAGTACCAAAATAGGCTCATTAAATCATCCTTTGTTTATCTAAACCTTCCTAGTGACTTAAATAGAGCCATTGACCAAAGTAAGACATAATGAAGCTCAATACACTCAATTAGGACCAATATAGGCTCATTAAATCATCCTTTGTTTATTTAAACCTTCCTAGAGACCAAAATGGAGCCATTGACTAAAGTAAGACAAAATGAAGCTCAATACACTCAATTAGGAGCTAAATAGGCTTATTACATCATCCTTTGGTTATCTACAACATCCTAGTGACTAAAATGGAGCCATTGACATAAGTAAGACCAAATGAAGCTCAATACACTCAATTAGGACAAAAATAGGCTCATTTCATCATCCTTTGGTTATCTACAACATCCTACTGACTAAAATGGAGCCATTGACCAAAGTAAGACCATATAAAGCTCAATACACAAAATTAGGACCAAAATAGGCTCATTACATGATCGTTGGTTATCTACAACATCCTAGTGACCAAAATGCTGCCCATTGACCAAAGTAGACCAAATGAGGCTCAATACACTCATAGGACCAAAATTGGCTCATTGCATCATCGTTTGGTTATCTACAGGCTCCTAGTGACTAAAATGGAGCCATTGACCAAAGTAAGACAAAATGAAGCTCAATACACTCAATTAGGACCAAAATAGGCTCATTACATCATACTTTGGTTGTCTAAACCTTCCTAGTGACTAAAATGGAGCCTTTGATCAAAGAAAGTCCTAATGAAGCTCTATACACTCAATTAGGACCAAAATAGGCTCATTAGATTATCCTTTGGTTATCAACAACATCCTAGTGACTAAAATATAGGAATTGACCAAAGTAAGACCAAATGAAACTCAATAAACTCAATTAGGACCAAAATAGGCTCATTACATCATATCCTTTGGTTATCTACACTATCCAATTGACTAAAATGGAGCCATTGACCAAAGTAAGACCAAATGAACTCAATACACTCAATTAGGACCAAAATAGGCTCATTACATTATCCTTTGGTTATCTACAACATCCTAACTACTAAAATGTAGCCATTGACCAAAGTAAGACCAAATGAAGCTCAATACACTCAATTAGGACCAAAATAGGCTCATTAAATCATCCTTGGTTTATCTAAACCTTCCTAGTGACTTCAATAGAGCCATTGACCAAAGTAAGACATAATGAAGCTCAATACACTCAATTAGGACCAATATAGGCTCATTACATCATCCTTTGTTTATTTAAACCTTCCTAGAGACCAAAATTGAGCCACTGACTAAAGTAAGACCAAATGAAGCTCAATACACTCAATTAGGAGCAAAATAGGCTCATTACATCATCCTTTGGTTATCTACAACATCCTAGTGACTGAAATGGAAGAATTGACCAAAGTAAGATCAAATGAAACACAATACACTCAATTAGGACCAAAATAGGATAATTACATCATCCTTTGTTTATCTAAACCTTGCTAGTGACTAAAATCGAGTCACTGACCAAAGTAACACCAAACGAAGCTCAATACACTCAACTAGGACCAAAATAGGCTCATAACATCATCCTTTGGTTATCAACAACATCCTAGTGACTAAAATGGAAGAATTGACCAAAGTAAGACATAATGAAGCTAAAGACACTCAATTAGGATAAAAATAGGCTCCTAACATCATCCTTTGGTTATCTACAACATCCTATTGACTAAAATAGAAGAATTGACCAAAGTAAGACCAAATGAAACTCAATACACTCAATTAGGACCGAAATAGGCTCATTACATTATCCTTTGGTTATCTACACTATCCTAGTGACTAAAATGGAGCCATTGACCAAAGTAAGACCAAATGAACTCAATACACTCAATTAGGACCAAAATAGGCTCATTGCATCATCGTTTGGTTATCTACAGGCTCCTAGTGACTAAAATGGAGCCATTGACCAAAGTAAGACAAAATGAAGCTCAATACACTCAATTAGGACCAAAATAGGCTCATTACATCATACTTTGGTTGTCTAAACCTTCCTAGTGACTAAAATGGAGCCTTTGATCAAAGAAAGTCCTAATGAAGCTCTATACACTCAATTAGGACCAAAATAGGCTCATTAGATTATCCTTTGGTTATCAACAACATCCTAGTGACTAAAATATAGGAATTGACCAAAGTAAGACCAAATGAAACTCAATAAACTCAATTAGGACCAAAATAGGCTCATTACATCATATCCTTTGGTTATCTACACTATCCAATTGACTAAAATGGAGCCATTGACCAAAGTAAGACCAAATGAACTCAATACACTCAATTAGGACCAAAATAGGATCATTACATTATCCTTTGGTTATCTACAACATCCTAGCTACTAAAATGTAGCCATTGACCAAAGTAAGACCAAATGAAGCTCAATACACTCAATTAGGACCAAAATAGGCTCATTAAATCATCCTTGGTTTATCTAAACCTTCCTAGTGACTTCAATAGAGCCATTGACCAAAGTAAGACATAATGAAGCTCAATACACTCAATTAGGACCAATATAGGCTCATTACATCATCCTTTGTTTATTTAAACCTTCCTAGAGACCAAATTGAGCCACTGACTAAGTAAGACCAAATGAAGCTCATACACTCATTAGGAGCAAAATAGGGCTCATTACCTCATCCTTTGGTTATCTACAACATCCTAGTGACTGAAATGGAAGAATTGACCAAAGTAAGATCAAATGAAACACAATACACTCAATTAGGACCAAAATAGGATAATTACATCATCCTTTGTTTATCTAAACCTTGCTAGTGACTAAAATCGAGTCACTGACCAAAGTAACACCAAACGAAGCTCAATACACTCAACTAGGACCAAAATAGGCTCATAACATCATCCTTTGGTTATCAACAACATCCTAGTGACTAAAATGGAAGAATTGACCAAAGTAAGACATAATGAAGCTAAAGACACTCAATTAGGATAAAAATAGGCTCCTAACATCATCCTTTGGTTATCTACAACATCCTATTGACTAAAATAGAAGAATTGACCAAAGTAAGACCAAATGAAACTCAATACACTCAATTAGGACCGAAATAGGCTCATTACATTATCCTTTGGTTATCTACACTATCCTAGTGACTAAAATGGAGCCATTGACCAAAGTAAGACCAAATGAACTCAATACACTCAATTAGGACCAAAATAGGCTCATTACATTATCCTTTTGTTATCTACAACGTCATAGTGACTAAATCGTAGCTGAAAGTGTATGTGTGCACGAGAAGGGGGGGTTGAATCGTGCAAGTTTTGAAAATTACCTTTTAAAACTTTTACTTAGAAAGCTGTTTTTACTCTGAAGGTGGATTTAAGAGCTTGCAGCGGAAATAGCTTTCTGAGAAGATTAAGTTTCTGAGAACTTAGTCTTTCTGAGAAAGTTCCTATCTGAGAAGTCTTAAGAAAATGACTTTGAGTTATAATCTTTTAAACGCTTTCTGATTTTAATCAGTAATATTTTCACAAGACTTCTTAATTAAACCGTGGTTGAGTTTTTCTCAAGCTTTATGCAATTAAAGAGTAAGGGAGAAAGCTTAACACAAGGAGTTTTATACTGGTTCGGTTATAATCAACCTACTCCAGTCCTCAACCTTCAGTTGAGAGTTCTTAGATATTCTTCTTAATGTGCCTTCTCAGACAACACTGCCTTTACCAAGTAAAGGACTTCCACCACTTCACAACCCGAAGTGGATTTCCTTGCCTCACACTAGAGGACTTCCTTGCCTTAGACACTTAAGGACTTCCTTGCCTCACAACAGAGGACTTCCTTGCCTTAAACAGTTAAGGACTTGAACTTTGCCTCAAACACCAGAGGACTTAAAACTGCCTTCACACAAAGAAGGACTTAGCGTTTTTCAAAGGCTTGATTTGATCGAAAACAACTACCAAGACTAAGTTACAAACCTAGTTTTACACTTAGTAGACTTCTAGATTTAACTTACAAATGTAAGAATTTACACCAATTCAGAACTAGAAGATTTTGCAAAGTTAGAAGAACAATTTCGTAAAAATTGTCTTTCTGAGAAAGTTCTAAGTTTTCGCAAATGATTTTCAATTCTACAGAGTTTTGGCACGTTTAATCAAGAGTTTTTTGCGCAAGAGTTTCGTCACATTGCTCTGGAATTGAACTCATATATATAGGCATCAAAGAGCCGCGAAATTAGAAGCTTTCACTTTGCTTATGTGGCTGTGTCTTTTTCAGAACGGCTCCCTGCTACAGTCAGCGCAAAATGAGGAACTTTTCAGAACTGCACAGTGCGCGTGTTCCCACTTCCTTGGCTAGTTGTAGCGAGCTTTCTGAGACTGTTTGCGCTCCCTTGAGTCCGGACACTTGGTTGCTTCTGAGTCCAACCTTCTAAGAGTTGTACGGACTTCTGAGCCTAACCTTCTGAGGGAAGACCCTTCTGAGAACTACTATTCGCGAGGTCTTCTGAGACCCTTCTGAGGCGACAGTGTTCTTTCCTCAGAAACATGTTTTCACCTTCTGTGCTTCTAAGACATCCTTTCTGATATCTTTGACGCTATGATTCTTTCAATTGATTTCAAGGCTACTTGATGTTTTGTCTTGGTCTTTGCTCATGGCATTGCAATAATTTAAAGCTTTCTGAGACACTTAGCGCACATATTAGCAAAACCTTAAGTAAAATTTTATACTTATGGCTTACCTTGTTATCATTAAAACTTTCATAACTCTAAGAGAATTGTGCTTAATTCTCTCAGAAGGGTTCTGGAGCTTACAATCTCCCCCTTTTTGATGATAACAACTTAAGTCTTAAGATAATAATTTTGCTTAAGTTCAGAAGTGTTTCTGAGTAAGTTCATAACTTATTCAGAATGCACTTTTGCTTTCTTAGAAACTAACTTAGCTTTCTGATAGAAGACTTAGTTAATTTCTTAGAAGGCTGTGATAATCAACAGTTCAAGTATGCAATGTATGATCACTGTTTGAGATTATCAATAACATAGCATGTATTTCATGATAAATGTATGTATGGAATTCAGAAATACCAAGCTAAGTAAATCAAGAGATGCCAAAAAAATTAAATAATAAAAGATAAGCATAAAATAGGTAAAACATGAGATGCCAAAATAATGATTTTTCATTTATTGTTTTGTAACGATACAAAATATTTGGCTCCCCCTAAGTTCTAGCCTAGTGTTTACGATAGCCAGTGTACAAAATTTTTTATCATTTATCTACTCCCCCTTTGTTACATCAAAAAGGGTGGCTAAGACATAAACGCCATCATTGACTTAGAACTATTGCCTTCTGGCAATGTAGCGTAGCAGCTGGCATATCTCCATGAGAATCTCGCTCTGAGTCGCATTCTGAGCGCATTCTGGAGGGAGTTCAGAGGCAGTGGAAGGCTGTTGAGAAGATGAGGGTTGAGATGAAGGAGGACGAGAGACTTCAGCCTCAAGTACTTCATCGATTATAACCCTTGTTTGATATTCAGGAGGTTCTTCTTCTTGGACAGCTTTACCTTCAATATCAGCAAGTTCAATGGAAGGCTGCCTTTGAGTGTCCCCAGAAACTAGAGCAAGGTCTAGGTCAGAAGGTTGCCTAGCTGATGGTTGCTCCATAGCACCAGAAGTCTGAGCATCGTCGGAGAGGTTGAAGGTTGAGATCTGGCTATGCATGGCTTCAATGCACTTCAACTTCTCAGTTCGACCAAAGAAAGGCCGAAATTGCACAGAGGGTGGGGTGACTACCATCCTTCCCAGCTGAAAGCCGGAACCGATCATTGAGTCCGTAATCGAGAAGGTGGGACCTTGTTGATCAAAGGATGTAGGAGGAACCTCTGTTATATCTGGAGGAGGAACCTCTGGTTCCTTCTGAGAGTCCTTCTCAGATAGAGTTCTTTCCAAGGAACTGTGGGCAACAAATGCCTCAACTGCTGCAACTCCGGCAGCCATGGTAGCGTCAGCGCCCACCTCTGAGCTGAGCCCAGTGTTGGTGGTCCCTGGCACTACGTCATGTGTTGAGACATGAGTTTCCTCATGTTCCAAAGGGATATCAGTAGAGAGGAGACCAACCTCAGAAGTTGGTTCAAATAAGGCTTCCTCATGCTGTAGTTGTTGTTGTGGTTGCATCTGAGCAGCTTCTGGAGTCTCAGAAGGTTGATCCAGTGCCTTCTGGACGTCACGCATCGTCTGAGCCAATGACTCAGCATTCACAGTGGCAACTTCAGTTGTGGTTGCCTCAGAAAGTTCCACCATAGAAACCTCAGATGGCTTCTTTTGGGGCTCTTTCTTGGAGCTTCCAGCATCTGGAGTGCGATGCTCAATGCGAAAGCTTGCCACATCTTCTTCCTCGGAAGAGGAATCAGCAACATTTCCTCCATGCCCCTGAATGTCTTCTCTGGTGGGGGAGACATTCCCAGATGGGGAGGAGTGATGAGAAGCTTCTGCTTCTTCTTCAACAGCGGCAGTAGTAGCAGCAGCGGTGGTGGCAGCAGTAGCAGTAACTGCTACAATTTCTTTACCCGTCGGCTTCGGCGGGCTCTGTTTCTGAGTGGTTTTTATCCCCACTCCTTTGTGAGACTTTCCCTGATATTTCAAGGAATGCAGGAGTTTAGTTTTAAATTTGGTGGGTTTAAAACCAGTAACAGAATCAGAAACAGGAATTGAAGTAGAAGAAGATTTAAGAAAGAAAGGTGGAGTTTTAGAGTAAGCTTTTACCAAACGACCACGTTTCTTTTTCCCTTCTGGTGGCACGTCTGGGACTTGGAGAGTGGGAGGTGCTTTCCTTTTTCTGGTCATGGGTTGCTCAGAAGTTGTTTCTTCTGAGTCTTCAGCAGCCTCAACAACCGTAGGTTTCTTCTGAGGAGTCTTCTGAGCTTCCTCAGAAGCCATACTCTTGTCACCCTTGTTGGAGAAGGATGAGTTACCTTTTGCTTCTTCTTCTTCTTTTCTGTAGGATCGAAACCTTTTTCCTTTCTTTTCTCAGCCTTGGAGGGCTGGTTGGGACCAGCAGCTCCCTTAGAAGGCTTTGCTTTCCTCCTTCTTCTTAGGTGCCCCCGTATCTGGTACCTTATTCTTCTTGATGTTGTTGAAGGTGACCATGGAGAATTTGCTGTGGTTGAAGACGTATTCATAGTCTTCAAGTGGGAAGGAAAAATGGTCGAGGATTCTAGTCAGAAGGCTTCCGTAAGGTAGACTTGTGAGAGCCCTCTTCGGATGAGCCTGGTGCATCATGTAGTTGAGCACCATCCTCCCAAAATCTACTCTTTCCTTCTTCAGCAGGTGGGTACAGCAGGCAGGCATCCATGGTGGTAACGTTCCCCATGTCTCCAATCCGAGGGAGAAGGGTGTGTTGCACAACTGAGAAGATGATTCTGGCCTCTTGCGTGAGGTGAGGCACCTTTACCCCCTTGAGTGTTAGGCTGTTGCTACCAGTCAGAAGTGTCACGACTTCTTCTTCTGAGTCATCTACCTCCTTGACCCATTATGGGTCGTCGGCGGTGACAGCACCACCATTCAAGGTCTTGAAGACTTTGTTGATGTCAGAGGAGGAGAAGCGGATCTGTTGGTCACCAATCTTGCTCTTGACCCCTTTGTTGGTGAACCTTTCTATTTGCGAATAGAAAGCTCTCACCACATTTGGGTAGCACACGTCCTCGGAACTCATCATGGCTGGCCATCCAGGTTGCTTGAGGAAGGTGAATTGAATTTCGTCCACCTGATTGTAGACATTGAGAGGCAATACCCTTCCCATGGCTAGATTCCGTGGGAGATAAGTCTTGTGGAATAGGGACTGCATTTCCTCATTGTCATAGAGAATATCTTCGGATATCTCATTGAGATTGTTTCTCATTAAGCCCTTGATTTCTCCAGAGACGGCCATTTGGAAGAAAGGTTTAAGTTTTGAGAAGAAATAGAAGAACAAGAGAGAGACAGAGAGAGAGCAGATGAGGATTGGAAAGCGAGGAGAGGTTTTGGCAGAGTTTTGGGTAAGTTTTGAGCGTAAAGTGCTCAAATGAAACAATGCTATAAGTATTTATAGACATGGCTGGTAACTAGCCGTTTCCTGCCACTTATCCAAAAGTTACCGTTGGTAACTTGTTTCTCGAAGGTACCTTTCTGAGAGAGGTGGTCCTTTCTGAGAAATCCCCCTTCTGAGAGATGTTTCAGAAGATCTCCTTTCTGAGAGATGAGTCTTCTGAGAACAAATTTTCTCAGATAGAGTTTTTCTATGTTTTCCTACTTCTAGCTCAGAAGCTTAGTTCTATTGTTCGTCTCAGAGTCTAAACTAGGCCTAAGGGGGGGTTTCTAAGAGAGAGTTTTTAAATTTCAAAGCACTTAGAAACGTCTTAGATTGAGAAATCCTTTCAGAACATTGAAACGATCCTCGGGTAAAGGCTTTGTAAATATATCTGAGATTTGATCCTCAGTATTTACAAATTTGAGTTCAATGTCACCTTTTTGCACATGATCCCGAATAAAATGATGTTTTATATCAATGTGCTTGGATCGAGAATGCTGAATAGGATTCTTAGCTAAGTTGATAGCACTTGTATTATCACAGAGGATAGGGATTTTGGTGTACCTTATTTGATAATCAAGTAGCTGATTCTTAATCCAGAGCATATGAGAACAACAGTTCGCAGCAGATACATATTCAGCTTCGGCGGTTGATAGGGCGATCGTATTTTGCTTCTTGCAAGACCAAGTGATCAAGCATTTTCCAAAGAAGCAGCAGCAGCCACTTGTTGCTTTTGCGATCTATCCTATCTCCAGCGTAGTCGGCATCACAGTAACCTACAACATCAGAAGAACAACCTTTCTCGTACCAAGACCAAGATTAGTAGTTCCACTTAAATATCGTAAAATTCGTTTAACTGCAGTTAAGTGTGATTGCTTAGGCTTAGACTGGAATCTAGCACAGATCCCAACACTGAGTTGGATATCTGGTCTGGAGGCAGTTAAGTAGAGAAGTGAGCCAATCATCCCTCGATAATTGCTTTCTGAGACTTTCTCACCATCTTCATCCAAGTCAATTACTTGAGAGGGATGCATGGGAGTGCTCATGGGTTTGGCCTTATCCATCAGAAACTTCCTCAGAAGTTCCTTGGTATACTTCTCTTGATGAATAACTGTCCCTTCTGACTCTTGCTTGATTTGCAATCCTAGGAAGAATTTTAACTCTCCCATCATGCTCATCTCGAATTCACCTTGCATAAGCTTGGAGAATTCTTTGCAGAGGCATTCATTGGTTGCGCCAAATATTATGTCATCAACATAAATCTGGACAATCAAGAAGCCAGAGTCTTCTGAGAGTGTAAAAAGAGTTGTGTCCACTTTCCCTCTTGAGAATCCGTTTTAAGCAGGAAAGAGCTCAATCTATCGTACCAAGCTCTTGGAGCTTGTTTCAGACCATAGAGAGCCTTTGTAAGCTTGAATACATGATTCGGGAATGCATCATTCACAAAACCAGGAGGTTGTTTTACATAGACTTCCTCAGAAAGGTATCCATTCAAGAAGGCAGACTTAACGTCCATCTGATAGAGTTTGAAACCTTTGTGAGCAGCAAAAGCTAGCAACATTCTGATAGCTTCCAATCTTGCGACTGGAGCGAAAGTTTCATCATAGTCTATCCCTTCTTGTTGGTTGTACCCTTGTGCAACCAATCTGGCCTTGTTTCTCACGACTTGACCGTTTTCATCAAGTTTGTTTCGAAACACCCATTTAGTCCCAATGACACTCTTGCCTTTGGGTTTCTGAGTCAGTTTCCAAACTTGATTTCTCTCGAATTGGTCAAGTTCATCCTGCATGGCATTTACCCAGCTAGGATCATCTAACGCCTCTTCTATGGAATCTGGTTCAAGTTCAAAACCATAGCAAGATTTGTATAGTTCCTTCTGGTTCTTACGCCACTTTCTGGATTGCCCAAGACTTCATTCTGAGAGATGTTCTTCAAGTCTCTTGAACCTCTGATCCCTTTAGGAGTAGGGTTCTGAGAACAGAAGGTTCTCTTTCTGAGTTATCAGAAGCTTGTCCTTCTGAGAATCTAGGTTCCATTGTATTTGGAGAAGTAGATTCTCTAGGTTCTGGAGCTTCGATGATGTTACTAGATTTTTCTTTAGATGAAGATGATTGATCCATGGGTTGGAAGTCAGTCTCATCATCTATAAGAATTTTCCTTTTGGCTTTTTCAGAAGAGATGTTGAGTTTCTCAAACTCATCTTCTAAGTTAGCATCTTTCTGAGACAGGTCCTTACTAAGCTCTTTGAACTTAATATGGATTGTCTCTTCAACACATTTACTCCTTTTGTTATATACTCTGTAAGCTTTAGAGGCTGAGGAGTATCCTAGGAAGTATCCATCATCGACTTAGGATCAAACTTGGAGAGTTTGTCCTTTGTGTTGAGAATAAACAAGAAGAACCAAATACATGGAAATAAGAAATGTTTGGTATTTTATTCTTCCATAGCTCGTAAGGTGTCCTTTCAGAATTGGTCTTAGAAAGACTCGATTCTGAATGTAGCATGAAGTATTTACTGCTTCAGCCCAGAAACCTTTTGAAAGTCCACTTTCTAAGAGCATTGTTCTTGCCATCTCTTGAAGGCTTCGATTCTTTCTCTCAGCTACTCCATTTTGTTGAGGAGTTCTGGGAGATGAGAATTCGTGAGCAATGCCCAGATTTTCACAAAGCTTTTCGAAAGCATGATTCTCAAATTCACCACCATGATCTGATCTAATGGCATGAATGTGCGAATCCTTTTTAGTTGAAACTCTTTTCGCAAATGCTTTGAACTTCTCAAAAGTTTCTTCCTTAGCGGCTAGAAAGAAAACCCAAGTGAATCTGGAGTAATCATCCACTATGACAAGACCATAGCGTTTTCCAGAAAGGGAAGCTGTTCTGGTTGGTCCAAAGAGATCCATGGGAGCAGTTCCAGTGGTTTCTGAGTAGAAATACCACTTTTACTGGGAAAGGAAGCTTTGTCTGTTTCCCTTTTTCACAGAAGTCGCAGGTTGCATCCTTCTGATACTTAATTCTGGGAAGGCCCTTTACGAGTCCTTTCTGAGAGAGTTCAGAAAGAAGTCTCATATGAGCATGACCAAGTTTCTTATGCCATAGCCATTTGTCTTCTTGGACAGAGACAAGGCACTCAACGTTTTGATCCTTTAGATCATCCAGATGGATAACATAGATGTTACCAACACGTTTCCTTCCAGAACGATCTTGTCATTTGTGAGATTAATCACATGACAGTACTTGGCATAAACTCAACCTTTAAGCCTTTGTCACAAAATTGACTAATGCTTAATAGATTGTGAGTTAAGCCATCGACCAAGAGTACATCTGAGATTTGGTGAGAAGAATCCTTACCAACATCTCCGATTGCAGTGACTCTTCCCTTAGCCCCATCACCGAATCGCACTGTTCCGCCTTTCTTGGGCTTGAGACTTCTGAACCAGTGCTTGCTTCCAGTCATGTGCCTTGAGCAGCCACTGTCAAGGTACCACTGCTCATCGTGGTGGTGGAGCAGCGCTTGATGATGCACCTGCAGTCACAAAGTTAACAGATTTAGGTACCCATTCTTTGTTGGGTCCTTGCTTGTTAGCTTTCTTGGACTTTTGCCTTCTTTTCTTAGAGGGGTCATGGTTTTGAGAGTCAGAGACCTTTTGTTTGCCCTTTTCAGAAGCACTTGCTTCTGAGAAGTTTTTCCCTTCTGAGAGGGGTTAGTCTTCTTAGAAGGCTTTGCTTTCTGAGTTTTCTTTTTAGCCTTCTGAGGCTTAGAGATTTTTCCTTTTCCAACATAGGACATTTTTCAGAACCATGGCCACTCTTAAAACATGCGATGCACATGCGAGGTGATTTAGTTAAGGATGGATCCATATCATTTGGTTCGAAGATTTCTTCATAACCAAGTCCACTCTTATCCTTGTAAGGTCTTTGACCACCAAGCAAGAGTGTCATCATTTTTTCACCCTTGACCATCTTAACTAAGTCAGAGATTAGAAGTTCGTTTGTCTTTTGCAGTTCGATCATGGCCTTTTCAGCCTTTTCAGCCTTTTCTACTGTGATTGAAGACAAACTTTCTAATGCTTGATATAGGTCATGACTTTCAAGGTATCTACCTTTGAAGTCGTCTCTTTCAAGCCTTAGGTTCTGAACTTCTTGAGTTAGTCTTGCATTTTCAGCTTCTGTGTTTTTAAAAGATTTTTTGAGGTCGCTGAAACTGTTAGCTAACTCGTTTGAGTCTTTCAGAAGATCATAATAGAGTTCTGAGAGCTCATCGTATGAGTATGAAAGAGGAGGGGAATTTTGTACCTCTTCTGACTCAGATTCTGTTTCCAGAATGTAGTCAGTTCCTGCCATGAAGCACACATTAGCTTCTTCTTCCTCACTTGCTGCTTCAGAAGCTTCGTCTTCTGAATCACTCCAGGTTGCAGCCATTGCCTTCTTTTTCTTTCTGGGAATGAATTTCTTCTTTCCTTGTTTTGTGGACACTCCGTCTTGAAGTGGCCTTTTTCTCCACATCCAAAGCATGTGGCATCTGAAGCTTTGACTTTCCTTTCTTAGGAGTGAATTCCTTGCTTTT
>RYYW01000258.1:58684-76528 GCA_013621005.1 Aeschynomene evenia | reverse complement strand
CCAAATGAAGCTCAATATACTCAATTAGGACGAAAATAGGTTCATTACATCATTCTTTGGTTATCTACAACATCCTAGTGAGTAAAATGGAGCCATTGACCAAAGTAAGATCAAATGAAGCTCAATACACTCAATTAGGACCAAAATAGGGTCATTATATCATCCTTAGGTTACCTACACCTTTTCTAGTGACTAAAATGGATGAATTGACCAAAAGTAAGACCAAATGAAGCTCAATACACTCAATTAGGACCAAATAGGTTCATTACATCATCCTTTTGTTATCTACAACATCCTAGTGACTAAAATGGATGAATTGATCAAAGTAAGACCAAATGAAGCTTAATACACTTAATTAGGACCAAAATTGGCTCATTACATCAACCATTGGTTACCTACACCTTCCTAGTGACTAAAATGGATCAGTTGACCAAAGTAAGACCAAATGAAGCTCAATACACTCAATTAGAACCAAAATAGGCTCATTACACCATCCTTTGGTCATCTACAACATCCTAGTAACTAAAATGGAGCCATTGACCAAAGTAAGACCAAATGAAGCTCAATACACTCAATTAGGACCAAAATAGGTTCATTGCACCATCCTTTGGTTATCTACAACATCCTAGAGACTAAAATGGATGAATTGACCAGAGTAAGACCAAATGAAGCTCAATACACCAATTAGGACCAAAATAGGCTCATTACACCATCCTTTGGTTATCTACAACATCCTAGTGACTAAAATGGAGCCATTGACCAAAGTAAGACCAAATGAAGCTCAATGCACTCAATTAGGACCATAATAGGCTCATTACATCATCCTTTTGTTATCTACAACATCTTAGTGACTAAAATGGATGAATTGATCAAAGTAATACCAAATGAAGCTTAATACACTCAATTAGGACCAAAATTGGCTCGTTACATCAACCTTTGGTTACCTACACCTTCCTAGTGACTAAAATGGATCAGTTGACAAATGTAAGGCCAAATGAAGCTCAATACACTCAACTAGGACCAAAATAGGCTCATTACAACATCCTTTGGTTATCTACAACATCCTAGTGACTAAAATGGATGAATTGACCAAAGTAAGACCAAATAAAGCTCAATACACCCAATTAGGACCAAAATAGGCTCATTACATCATTCTTTTGTTATCTACAATATCCTAGTGACTAAAATGGATGTATTGATCAAAGTAAGACCAAATGAAGCTCAATACACCCAAGTAGGACCAAAATAGGCTCATTACATCATCCTTTGGATATCTACAACATCCTAGTGACTAAAATGGTGCCATTGACCAAAGTAAGACCAAATGAAGCTCAATATACTCAATTAGGACGAAAATAGGCTCATTACATCATTCTTTGGTTATCTACAACATCCTAGTGAGTAAAATGGAGCCATTGACCAAAGTAAGATCAAATGAAGCTCAATACACTCAATTAGGACCAAAATAGGGTCATTATATCATCCTTTAGGTTACCTACACCTTTCTAGTGACTAAAATGGATGAATTGACCAAAGTAAGACCAAATGAAGCTCAATACACTCAATTAGGACCAAAATAGGTTCATTACATCATCCTTTTGTTATCTACAACATCCTAGTGACTAAAATGGATGAATTGATCAAAGTAAGATCAAATGAAGCTTAATACACTTAATTAGGACCAAAATTGGCTCATTACATCAACCATTGGTTACCTACACCTTCCTAGTGACTAAAATGGATCAGTTGACCAAAGTAAGACCAAATGAAGCTCAATACACTCAATTAGAACCAAAATAGGCTCATTACACCATCCTTTGGTCATCTACAACATCCTAGTAACTAAAATGGAGCCATTGACCAAAGTAAGACCAAATGAAGCTCAATACACTCAATTAGGACCAAAATAAGCTCATTACATCATCCTTTGGTTACCTACACCTTTCTAGTGACTAAAAGGATGATTTGCCAAAGTAAGACCAAATGAAGCTCAATACACTCAATTAGGACCAAAATAGGTTCATTGCACCATCCTTTGGTTATCTACAACATCCTAGGGACTAAAATGGAAGAATTGACCAGAGTAAGACCAATGAAGCTCAATACACCAATTAGGACCAAAATAGGCTCATTACACATCCTTTGGTTATCTACAACATCCTAGTGACTAAAATGGAGCCATTGACCAAAGTAAGACCAAATGAAGCTCAATGCACTCAATTAGGACCATAATATTCTCATTACATCATCCTTTTGTTATCTACAACATCCTAGTGACTAAAATGGATGAATTGATCAAAGTAATACCAAATGAAGCTTAATACACTCAATTAGGACCAAAATTGGCTCGTTACATCAACCTTTGGTTACCTACACCTTCCTAGTGACTAAAATGGATCAGTTGACCAATGTAAGACCAAATGAAGCTCAATACACTCAATTAGGACCAAAATAGGCTCATTACAACATCCTTTGGTTATCTACAACATCCTAGTGACTAAAATGGATGAATTGACCAAAGTAAGACCAAATAAAGCTCAATACACCCAATTAGGACCAAAATAGGCTCATTACACCATCCTTTGGTTATCTACAACATCCTAGTGACTAAAATGGAGCCATTGACCAAAGTAAGACCAAATGAAGCTCAATGCACTCACTTAGGACCATAATAGGCTTCATTCTTTTTTTATCTACAATATCCTAGTGACTAAAATGGATGAATTGATCAAAGTAAGACCAAATGAAGCTCAATACACTCAAGTAGGACCAAAATAGGCTCATTACATCATCCTTTGGATATCTACAACATCCTAGTGACTAAAATGGAGCCATTGACCAAAGTAAGACCAAATGAAGCTCAATATACTCAATTAGGACCAAAATAGGCTCATTACATCATTCTTTGGTTATCTACAACATCCTAGTGAGTAAAATGGAGCCATTGACCAAAGTAAGATCAAATGAAGCTCAATACACTCAATTAGGACCAAAATAGGCTCATTACAACATCCTTTGGTTATCTACAACATCCTAGTGACTAAAATGGACGAATTGACCAAAGTAAGACCAAATGAAGCTCAATACACTCAATTAGGACCAAAATAGGCTCATTACACCATCCTTTGGTTATCTACAACATCCTAGTACTAAAATGGATGAATTGACCAAAGTAAGACCAAATGAAGCTCAATACACCAATTAGGACCAAAATAGGCTCATTACACCATCCTTTGGTTATCTACAACATCCTAGTGACTAAAATGGAGCCATTGACCAAAGTAAGACCAAATGAAGCTCAATGCACTCACTTAGGACCATAATAGGCTCGTTACATCATTCTTATGTTATCTACAATATCCTAGTGACTAAAATGGATGAATTGATCAAAGTAAGACCAAATGAAGCTCAATATACTCAAGTAGGACCAAAATAGGCTCATTACAACATCCTTTGGTATCTACAACATCCTAGTGACTAAAATGATGAATTGACCAAAGTAAGACCAAATAAAGCTCAATACACCCAATTAGACCAAAATAGGCTCATTACACCATCCTTTGGTTATCTACAACATCCTAGTGACTAAAATGGAGCCATTGACCAAAGTAAGACCAAATGAAGCTAAATGCACTCACTAGGACCATAATAGGCTAGTTACATCATTCTTTGTTATCTACAATATCCTAGTGACTAAAATGGATGAATTGATCAAAGTAAGACCAAATGAAGCTCAATACACTCAAGTAGGACCAAAATAGGCTCATTACATCATCCTTTGGATATCTACAACATCTTAGTGACTAAAATGGAGCCATTGACCAAAGTAAGACCAAATGAAGCTCAATATACTCAATTAGGACGAAAATAGGCTCATTACATCATTCTTTGGTTATCTACAACATCCTAGTGAGTAAAATGGAGCCATTGACCAAAGTAAGATCAAATGAAGCTCAATACACTCAATTAGGACCAAAATAGGGTCATTATATCATCCTTAGGTTACCTACACCTTTCTAGTGACTAAAATGGATGAATTGACCAAAGTAAGACCAAATGAAGCTCAATACACTCAATTAGGACCAAAATAGGTTCATTACATCATCCTTTTGTTATCTACAACATCCTAGTGACTAAAATGGATGAATTGATCAAAGTAAGACCAAATGAAGCTTAATACACTTAATTAGGACCAAAATTGGCTCATTACATCAACCATTGGTTACCTACACCTTCCTAGTGACTAAAATGGATCAGTTGACCAAAGTAAGACCAAATGAAGCTCAATACACTCAATTAGAACCAAAATAGGCTCATTACACCATCCTTTGGTCATCATCTACAACATCCTAGTAACTAAAATGGAGCCATTGACCAAAGTAAGACCAAATGAAGCTCAATACACTCAATTAGGACCAAAATAAGCTCATTACATCATCCTTTGGTTACCTACACCTTTCTAGTGACTAAAAGGGATGATTTGCCAAAGTAAGACCAAATGAAGCTCAATACACTCAATTAGGACCAAAATAGGTTCAGTGCACCATCCTTTGGTTATCTACAACATCCTAGGGACTAAAATGGAAGAATTGACCAGAGTAAGACCAAATGAAGCTCAATACACCAATTAGGACCAAAATAGGCTCATTACAACATCCTTTGGTTATCTACAACATCCTAGTGACTAAAATGGATGAATTGACCAAAGTAAGACCAAATAAAGCTCAATACACCCAATTATGACCAAAATAGGCTCATTACACCATCCTTTGGTTATCTACAACATCCTAGTGACTAAAATGGAGCCATTGACCAAAGTAAGACCAAATGAAGCTAAATGCACTCACTTAGGACCATAATAGGCTAGTTACATCATTCTTTTGTTATCTACAATATCCTAGTGACTAAAATGGATGAATTCATCAAAGTAAGACCAAATGAAGCTCAATACACTCAAGTAGGACCAAAATAGGATCATTACATCATCCTTTGGATACCTACAACATCCTAGTGACTAAAATGGTGCCATTGACCAAAGTAAGACCAAATGATGCTCAATATACTCAATTAGGACGAAAATAGGCTCATTACATCATTCTTTGGTTATCTACAACATCCTAGTGAGTAAAATGGAGCCATTGACCAAAGTAAGATCAAATGAAGCTCAATACACTCAATTAGGACCAAAATAGGGTCATTATATCATCCTTAGGTTACCTACACCTTTCTAGTGACTAAAATGGATGAATTGACCAAAGTAAGACCAAATGAAGCTCAATACACTCAATTAGGACCAAAATAGGTTCATTACATCATCCTTTTGTTATCTACAACATCCTAGTGACTAAAATGGATGAATTGATCAAAGTAAGACCAAATGAAGCTTAATACACTTAATTAGGACCAAAATTGGCTCATTACATCAACCATTGGTTACCTACACCTTCCTAGTGACTAAAATGGATCAGTTGACCAAAGTAAGACCAAATGAAGCTCAATACACTCAATTAGAACCAAAATAGGCTCATTACACCATCCTTTGGTCATCTACAACATCCTAGTAACTAAAATGGAGCCATTAACCAAAGTAAGACCAAATGAAGCTCAATACACTCAATTAGGACCAAAATAAGCTCATTACATCATCCTTTGGTTACCTACACCTTTCTAGTGACTAAAAGGGATGATTTGCCAAAGTAAGACCAAATGAAGCTCAATACACTCAATTAGGACCAAAATAGGTTCAGTGCACCATCCTTTGGTTATCTACAACATCCTAGGGACTAAAATGGAAGAATTGACCAGAGTAAGACCAAATGAAGCTCAATACACCAATTAGGACCAAAATAGGCTCATTACACCATCCTTTGGTTATCTACAACATCCTAGTGACTAAATTGGAGCCATTGACCAAAGTAAGACCAAATGAAGCTCAATGCACTCAATTAGGACCATAATATTCTCATTACATCATCCTTTTGTTATCTACAACATCCTAGTGACTAAAATGGATGAATTGATCAAAGTAATACCAAATGAAGCTTAATACACTCAATTAGGACCAAAATTGGCTCGTTACATCAACCTTTGGTTACCTACACCTTCCTAGTGACTAAAATGGATCAGTTGACCAATGTAAGACCAAATGAAGCTCAATACACTCAATTAGGACCAAAATAGGCTCATTACAACATCCTTTGGTTATCTACAACATCCTAGTGACTAAAATGGATGAATTGACCAAAGTAAGACCAAATAAAGCTCAATACACCCAATTAGGACCAAAATAGGCTCATTACACCATCCTTTGGTTATCTACAACATCCTAGTGACTAAAATGGAGCCATTGACCAAAGTAAGACCAAATGAAGCTCAATGCACTCACTTAGGACCATAATAGGCTCGTTACATCATTCTTTTTTTATCTACAATATCCTAGTGACTAAAATGGATGAATTGATCAAAGTAAGACCAAATGAAGCTCAATACACTCAAGTAGGACCAAAATAGGCTCATTACATCATCCTTTGGATATCTACAACATCCTAGTGACTAAAATGGAGCCATTGACCAAAGTAAGACCAAATGAAGCTCAATATACTCAATTAGGACGAAAATAGGCTCATTACATCATTCTTTGGTTATCTACAACATCCTAGTGAGTAAAATGGAGCCATTGACCAAAGTAAGATCAAATGAAGCTCAATACACTCAATTAGGACCAAAATAGGCTCATTACAACATCCTTTGGTTATTTACAACATCCTAATGACTAAAATGGACGAATTGACCAAAGTAAGACCAAATGAAGCTCAATACACTCAATTAGGACCAAAATAGGCTCATTACACCATCCTTTGGTTATCTACAACATCCTAGTCACTAAAATGGATGAATTGACCAAAGTAAGACCAAATGAAGCTCAATACACCCAATTAGGACCAAAATAGGCTCATTACACCATCCTTTGGTTATCTACAACATCCTAGTGACTAAAATGGAGCCATTGACCAAAGTAAGACCAAATGAAGCTCAATGCTCTCACCTAGGACCATACTAGGCTCGTTACATCATTCTTATGTTATCTACAATATCCTAGTGACTAAAATGGATGAATTGATCAAAGTAAGACCAAATGAAGCTCAATACACTCAAGTAGGACCAAAATAGGCTCATTACATCATCCTTTGGATATCTACAACATCTTAGTGACTAAAATGGAGCCATTGACCAAAGTAAGACCAAATGAAGCTCAATATACTCAATTAGGACGAAAATAGGCTCATTACATCATTCTTTGGTTATCTACAACATCCTAGTGAGTAAAATGGAGCCATTGACCAAAGTAAGATCAAATGAAGCTCAATACACTCAATTAGGACCAAAATAGGGTCATTATATCATCCTTTGGTTACCTACACCTTTCTAGTGACTAAAATGGATGAATTGACCAAAGTAAGACCAAATGAAGCTCAATACACTCAATTAGGACCAAAATAGGTTCATTACATCATCCTTTTGTTATCTACAACATCCTAGTGACTAAAATAAATGAATTGATCAAAGTAAGACCAAATGAAGCTTAATACACTAAATTAGGACCAAAATTGGCTCATTATATCAACCATTGGTTACCTACACCTTCCTAGTGACTAAAATGGATCAGTTGACCAAAGTAAGACCAAATGAAGCTCAATACACTCAATTAGGACCAAAATAGGCTCATTACACCATCCTTTGGTCATCTACAACATCCTAGTAACTAAAATGGAGCCATTGACCAAAGTAAGACCAAATGAAGCTCAATACACTCAATTAGGACCAAAATAGGCTCATTACATCATCCTTTGGTTACCTACACCTTTCTAGTGACTAAAATGGATGAATTGCCAAAGTAAGACCAAATGAAGCTCAATACACTCAATTAGGACCAAAATAGGTTCATTGCACCATCCTTTGGTTATCTACAACATCCTAGGGACTAAAATGGATGAATTGACCAGAGTAAGACCAAATGAAGCTCAATACACCAATTAGGACCAAAATAGGCTCATTACACCATCCTTTGGTTATCTACAACATCCTAGTGACTAAAATGGAGCCATTGACCAAAGTAAGACCAAATGAAGCTCAATGCACTCAATTAGAACCATAATAGGCTCATTACATCATCCTTTTGTTATCTACAACATCCTAGTGACTAAAATGGATGAATTGATCAAAGTAAGACCAAATGAAGCTTAATACACTCAATTAGGACCAAAATTGGCTCGTTACATCATCCTTTGGTTACCTACACCTTCCTAGTGACTAAAATGGATCAGTTGACCAAAGTAAGACCATATGAAGCTCAATACACTCAATTAGGACCAAAATAGGCCCATTACAACATCCTTTGGTTATCTACAACATCCTAGTGACTAAAATGGATGAATTGACCAAAGTAGACCAAATGAAGCTCAATACACTCAATTAGGACCAAAATAGGCTCATTACATCATCCTTTGGTTACCTACACCTTTCTAGTGACTAAAATGGATGAATTGCCAAAGTAAGACCAAATGAAGCTCAATACACTCAATTAGGACCAAAATAGGTTCATTGCACCAGCCTTTGGTTATCTACAACATCCTAGGACTAAAATGGATGAATTGACCAAAGTAAGACCAAATGAAGCTCAATACACCAATTAGGACCAAAATAGGCTCATTACACCATCCTTTGGTTATCTACAACATCCTAGTGACTAAAATGGAGCCATTGACCAAAGTAAGACCAAATGAAGCTCAATGCACTCAATTAGGACCATAATAGGCTCATTACATCATCCTTTTGTTATCTACAACATCCTAGTGACTAAAATGGATGAATTGATCAAAGTAAGACCAAATGAAGCTTAATACACTCAATTAGGACCAAAATTGGCTCGTTACATCATCCTTTGGTTACCTACACCTTCCTAGTGACTAAAATGGATGAATTGACCAAAGTAAGACCAAATGAAGATCAATACACTCAATTAGGACCAAAATAGGTTCATTACATCATCCTTTTGTTATCTACAACATCCTAGTGACTAAAATAAATGAATTGATCAAAGTAAGACCAAATGAAGCTTAATACACTAAATTAGGACCAAAATTGGCTCATTATATCAACCATTGGTTACCTACACCTTCCTAGTGACTAAAATGGATCAGTTGACCAAAGTAAGACCAAATGAAGCTCAATACATTCAATTAGGACCAAAATAGGCTCATTACACCATCCTTTGGTCATCTACAACATCCTAGTAACTAAAATGGAGCCATTGACCAAAGTATGACCAAATGAAGCTCAATACACTCAATTAGGACCAAAATAGGCTCATTACATCATCCTTTGGTTACCTACACCTTTCTAGTGACTAAAATGGATGAATTGCCAAAGTAAGACCAAATGAAGCTCAATACACTCAGTTAGGACCAAAATAGGTTCATTGCACCATCCTTTGGTTATCTACAACATCCTAGGGACTAAAATGAATGAATTGACCAGAGTAAGACCAAATGAAGCTCAATACACCAATTAGGACCAAAATAGGCTCATTACACCATCCTTTGGTTATCTACAACATCCTAGTGACTAAAATGGAGCCATTGACCAAAGTAAGACCAAATGAAGCTCAATGCACTCAATTAGGACCATAATAGGCTCATTACATCATCCTTTTGTTATCTACAACATCCTAGTGACTAAAATGGATGAATTGATCAAAGTAAGACCAAATGAAGCTTAATACACTCAATTAGGACCAAAATTGGCTCGTTACATCATCCTTTGGTTACCTACACCTTCCTAGTGACTAAAATGGATCAGTTGACCAAAGTAAGACCATATGAAGCTCAATACACTCAATTAGGACCAAAATAGGCCCATTACAACATCCTTTGGTTATCTACAACATCCTAGTGACTAAAATGGATGAATTGACCAAAGTAAGACCAAATGAAGCTCAATATACTCAATTAGGACGAAAATAGGCTCATTACATCATTCTTTGGTTATCTACAACATCCTAGTGAGTAAAATGGAGCCATTGACCAAAGTAAGATCAAATGAAGCTCAATACACTCAATTAGGACCAAAATAGGGTCATTATATCATCCTAGGTTACCTACACCTTTCTAGTGACTAAAATGGATGAATTGACCAAAGTAAGACCAAATGAAGCTCAATACACTCAATTAGGACCAAAATAGATTCATTACATCATCCTTTTGTTATCTACAACATCGTAGTGACTAAAATGGATGAATTGATCAAAGTTAGACCAAATGAAGCTTAATACACTTAATTAGGACCAAAATTGGCTCATTACATCAACCATTGGTTACCGACACCTTCCTAGTGACTAAAATGGATCAGTTGACCAAAGTAAGACCAAATGAAGCTCAATACACTCAATTAGGACCAAAATAGGCTCATTACACCATCCTTTGGTCATCTACAACATCCTAGTAACTAAAATGGAGGCATTGACCAAAGTAAGACCAAATGAAGCTAAATACACTCAATTAGGACCAAAATAGGCTCATTACATCATCCTTTGGTTACCTACACCTTTCTAGTGACTAAAATGGATGAATTGCCAAAGTAAGACCAAATAAAGCTCAATACACTCAATTAGGACCAAAATAGGTTCATTGCACCATCCTTTGGTTATCTACAACATCCTAGGGACTAAAATGGATGAATTGACCAGAGTAAGACCAAATGAAGCTCAATACACCAATTAGGACCAAAATAGGCTCATTACACCATCCTTTGGTTATCTACAACATCCTAGTGACTAAAATGGAGCCATTGACCAAAGTAAGACCAAATGAAGCTCAATGCACTCAATTAGGACCATAATAGGCTCATTACATCATCCTTTTGTTATCTACAACATCCTAGTGACTAAAATGGATGAATTGATCAAAGTAAGACCAAATGAAGCTTAATACACTCAATTAGGACCAAAATTGGCTCGTTACATCAACCTTTGGTTACCTACACCTTCCTAGTGACTAAAATGGATCAGTTGACCAAAGTAAGACCAAATGAAGCTCAATACACTCAACTAGGACCAAAATAGGCTCATTACAACATCCTCTGGTTATCTACAACATCCTAGTGACTAAAATGGATGAATTGACCAAAGTAAGACCAAATAAAGCTCAATACACCCAATTAGGACCAAAATAGGCTCATTACACCATCCTTTGGTTATCTACAACATCCTAGTGACTAAAATGGAGCCATTGACCAAAGTAAGACCAAATGAAGCTCAATGCACTCACTTAGGATCATAATAGGCTCGTTACATCATTCTTTTGTTATCTACAATATCCTAGTGAGTAAAATGGATGAATTGATCAAAGTAAGACCAAATGAAGCTCAATACACTCAAGTAGGACCAAAACAGGCTCATTACATCATCCTTTGGATATCTACAACATCCTAGTGACTAAAATGGAGCAATTGACCAAAGTAAGACCAAATGAAGCTCAATATACTCAATTAGGATGAAAATAGGCTCATTACATCATTCTTTGGTTATCTACAACATCCTAGTGAGTAAAATGGAGCCATTGACCAAAGTAAGATTAAATGAAGCTCAATACACACAATTAGGACCAAAATAGGGTCATTATATCATCCTTAGGTTACCTACACCTTTCTAGTGACTAAAATGGATGAATTGACCAAAGTAAGACCAAATGAAGCTGAATACACTCAATTAGGACCAAAATAGGTTCATTACATCATCCTTTTGTTATCTACAACATCCTAGTGACTAAAATGGATGAATTGATCAAAGTAAGACCAAATGAAGCTTAATATACTCAATTAGGACCAAAATTGGCTCATTACATCAACCATTGGTTAGCTACACCTTCCTAGTGACTAAAATGGATCAGTTGACCAAAGTAAGACCAAATGAAGCTCAATACACTCAATAAGGACGAAAATAGGCTCATTACACCATCCTTTGGTTATCTACAGCATCCTAGTAATGGAGCCATTGACCAAAGTACGACCAAATGAAGCTCAATACACTCAATTAGGACCAAAATAGGCTCATTACATCATCCTTTGGTTACCTACACCTTTCTAGTGACTAAAATGGATGAATTGCCAAAGTAAGACCAAATGAAGCTCAATACACTCAATTAGGACCAAAATAGGCTCATTACACCATCCTTTGGTTATCTATAACATCCTAGTGACTAAAATGGATGAATTGACCAAAGTAAGACCAAATGAAACTCAATACACCCAATTAGGACCAAAATTGGCTCATTACACCATCCTTTGGTTATCTACAACATCCTAGTGACTAAAATGGATGAATTGACCAAAGTAAGACCAAATGAAGCTCAATACACTTAATTAGGACAAAAATAGGCTCATTACACCATCCTTTTGTTATCTACAATATCTAAGTGACTAAAATGGATGAATTGATCAAAGTAAGACCAAATGAAGCTTAATACACTCAATTAAGACCAAAATTGGCTCATTACATCAACCTTTAGTTACCTACACTTTCCTAGTGACTAAAATGGATCAGTTGACCAAAGTAAACCAAATGAAGCTCAATACACTCAATTAGGACCAAAATAGGCTCATTACAACATCCTTTGGTTATCTACAACATCCTAGTAACTAAAATGGATGAATTGACCAAAGTAAGACCAAATGAAGCTCAATACACTCAATTAGGACCAAAATAGGCTCATTACACCATCCTTTGGTTATCTACAACATCCTAGTGACTAAAATGGATGAATTGACCAAAGTAAGACCAAATGAAGCTCAATACACCCAATTAGGACCAAAATAGGCTCATTACACCATCCTTTGGTTATCTACAACATCCTAGTGACTAAAATGGAGCCATTGACCAAAGTAAGACCAAATGAAGCTCAATGCACTCACTTAGGACCATAATAGGCTCATTACATCATCCTTTTGTTATCTACAACATCCTAGTGACTAAAATGGATCAATTGATCAAAGTAAGACCAAATGAAGCTCAATACACTCAAGTAGGACCAAAATATGCTCATTACATCATCCTTTGGATATCTACAACATCCTAGTGACTAAAATGGAGCCATTGACCAAATGAAGCTCAATACACTCAATTAGGACGAAAATAGGCTCATTACATCAACCTTTGGTTACCTACACCTTCCTAGTGACTAAAATGGATCAGTTGACCAAAGTAAGACCAAATGAAGCTCAATACACTCAATTAGGACGAAAATAGGCTCATTACACCATCCTTTGGTTATCTACAACATCCTAGTAACTAAAGTGGAGCCATTGACCAAAGTAAGACCAAATGAAGCTCAATACACTCAATTAGGACCAAAATAGGCTCATTACATCATCCTTTGGTTACCTACACCTTTGTAGTCACTAAAATGGATGAATTGCCAAAGTAAGACCAAATGAAGCTCAATACATGATGCCTTGGCATTTTTATCTAATTTTGTGATTTGAATTCTAATAAATTTTGTTAGTTTAAAGTAAACTCAGTATGTTTTTAGTATGTTTTTAGGGTGAATTGAGTGTTTTAAGAATGAAATGGAATTTTCCTGGTTATATTATGTTTTGGGTATTATTTGGTGTTGATTTCAGGAAATGGGCAGATAATTCATGAAGTAATAGCAACAGAGAAGCAGTTCGAAGTACCAATGCTAACGCGTTGCGCCTGATGCACGCACTGCGCCTCAAAGTCAGAAACAATTCGGAAGTTGTGCGGAAGCCTGGCGCCTTGCGCACTGCCAGCGCGTTGCGCCCGTGAACTCTCCACCTGCTGACGCCTTGCGCCCTGCTAACGCGTTGCGCCCGTGTTGCCTTCCCGGCCTGGCGCCTTGCGCATCTCGCATGCGTTGCGCCCAATTCGCCTTCCCGGCCTGGCGCCTTGCGCATCTCGCACGCGTTGCGCCCGTGTTGTCTTCCCGGCCTGGCGCCTTGCGCATCTCGCACGCGTTGCGCCCGTGTTGCCTTCCTGGCCTGGCGCCTTGCGCCCCTCGCACGCGTTGCGCCCGGAAGAAGCCATCCATGCAGCGCCTCACGTCCAATCTACGCCTTGCGTCCGGATAAAAATGGAAACAGAGCATGTATAATTCAGGATTAAATCTGTTTAGATATTACACTCTTAGTTATTTTTAAACAAAATCCCTCTGTAATCAATTTAAATTCTAGACTATCTGATTATATATAGGACTAGAATAGGGGGAAATAAAAAATCTATGATCTGATCGCTCATCTTGAATCCTTATTTGGCAGCAGCAGTTTGTTTTTCATTCCAGTACTCTGTTTTTACTCTGTTTTTCAATACAATGAGTTATTCGTTCTTTAACCTGCTTTCTATCAATTTCTTTGTTTTGTTTACTTTGATTATGAGCAACTAATTCCTTGTTAGGGATAGGGGAATCGTATCACTATGACTTAATCCGATGATTGCAAACCTTTGAATTATATTTCTTCGATTCAGGTAACTACCTTATTTGTATTGTGTTGTTCTGAAGATTGGGAAATCGCTTTTCAACTTATCTAGGATTCATACGTTTATTTGGGAAAATAAGTGTGTGAATTAGCTCAAGGGAAATTGCCGGAAAGATTGATATCTAGGAATAGAGTCAAGATTTTTATGAACTTTGAATCAAACATATTTTCTTTTCTATGAAACGATTTGATCAAGGGATTGACTGATTGTTTGTAGAAAAAGTGTTAAATTACCAAGGAATTGGAATTGACAATTTAAGATTCGTTCATTGAATTAAAGTTTTAGAATTTGAAGGCGAGCAATTGTTTTAATTATTTCAGAAGATACGTGAACCCGATTCCCTAACCTCTCATTCTTTGAAGTTTTCAAAATTAGTTTACTGTCTGTTACTTTTAATACTCTTTTGAATTTATGATTTCAATCCATTCATCACTCGTAATTCGATTCGTCTAATTAGAGACTCACATCACGAAATTTTTGCTCAGTTCTTTAATCCTCGTGGGAACGATACCCACTCACCGTGGACTTTATTACTTGTACGATTCGGTGCACTTGCCGAAGCCCTATCAAGTTTTTGGCGCCGTTGCCGGGGATTAATTGAAACTGACAATTAGAGTAATTGTGTGATTTCTAAATTAGATATTTTTTTTATTCTACTCTAGTACTCCGTTCACTGTGACGTTGGGAAGTGCTAGACCTCACTTTTATTCACTTTGGTGTTTGTTTCTGCATGCAAAAATAGAACAAACAGGGCTATACTTTGATCCTGAAATTGAAAGGACTCTGAGGAAGTTGAGACAAGAGAAGAAAAGAGCAGCAATGGCAGAAGAAGGAGATGGGCCAAGAAGGACTTTGGGAGACTATGCCACACCTACCACTAATGGGTGTGGAATAGTATTGTCCCACCACCAGTGCAGCAAACAACTTTGAGCTCAAGCCTTCACTCATTCAATTGGTGCAACAAGAACAATTCAGTGGAGGAGCTCTGGATGATCCTAACGTTCACTTAGCTACCTTCCTCCAGTTATGCGATACGATCAAAAGCAATGGTGTGAGTTCAGATGCAATCAAGTTGAGACTCTTCCCTTTTTCTCTTAGGGACAGAGCTAAACTATGGTTGCAATCACAACCACTGGAAGCATCAGCACCTGGGATGACTTAGTTAGCAAATTTCTAGCTAAGTATTTTCCTCCACAGAAGCTGGAAAAGTTGAGGAATGACATCAACTCATTTGCTCAAAAGGAAGGAGAATCACTCTATGAAGCATGGGAAAGGTACAAGGAGATGCTCCGAAATGTCCACACCATGCAATACCTGACTGGTTACAAATTCAGACCTTTTATGATGGGGTTTCTCAAAGCTCGAGAGCTATGATCAATGCAAGTGCTGGAGGATCTCTTCATAGAAAGACACTCGAGGAAGCTTTAGAGTTGATTGAGACAATGGCCGAGAATAATTTCCTATGTCCAAGTGATCGAACTCCATTAAGGAAAGGTATGATGGAGCTAGACACATGGATACTCTCTTGGCACAAAACAAGATGATGTCTCAACAACTAGCACACTTACAAAGCAAATGGGACAAATGCAAGTTGCTGCAGTAGGACCTCCACTTTCTTCCTGTGAACTTTGTGGTGGGTCTCATAAGAATGAGATTGTGACTTGTTCAAGGAAACTCCACAGGAGCAAGTAAACTACATGGGGAACCCTCCAAGGCAACAAAATGATCCCTACTCCAAAACTTATAATCCGGGATGGAGGAATCATCCAAATTTTGGATGGGGAAATCAAGGGCAGAAGCAATTCCATGCTCCAAATCAACAACCCCTATTCATTCCTCCACAAGGTCCTCCTAAACCAACTTCTTTGGAGATTGCTATGGAGAAACTCACTCAATCTACTTCTACTTTTGTGCAACAAACCTCAAGTTTCATGCAGGAGACAAGGGCTAATTTCAAAAATCAAGAAGCCTCTATAAGGAACTTGGAGGTGCAAGTGGGTCAAATAGCTAAACAACTCTCTGAGAGACCCGCAGGGATTTTTCCAAGCAACACGGAACTAAATCCTAAGGAGCATTGTAAGGCCATTCACCTAAGGAGTGGAAAAATACTTAAAGAACAAAAAGAAGAAAAGAAGAGAAAGTGGAGGTGAGGGGTGAACAAGAAGATAAAGAGCTTCCCAACATTGAAGAAAAGAAGAAGAAGTGCCCATGCAGGAAGAAAAGAAAGAAGAAGTTCAAGTTGCTCCATACAAGCCAAGGTTGCCATATCCTCAAAGACTTCAAAAGCAAAATCAGGAAAAGCAATTCTCAAAGTTCTTGGACATATTTAGGAAGTTGCAAATAAACATTCCATTTGCTGAGGCACTGGAGCAAATGCCTTTATATGCCAAGTTCATGAAAGATTTGTTGTCAAGGAAGAGAACACTCAGGGAAGATGAAACAGTGATGCTCACGGAGAATGTAGTGCTGTCATTCAAAATAAGATGCCTCAAAAGTTAAAGGATCCTGGGAAGTTTTATGTTCCCTGCACCATTGGAAGTTTGACCATTGGAAAAGCTTTATGTGATTTGGGGGCAAGCATCAACCTCATGCCTTTGTCCATTATGAAGAAGTTGAACATAGAAGAAGTGAAGCCAACTTCTATCTCTCTGCAACTTGCTGATCGTTCAATCAAGTTTCCATTTGGTGTTGTAGAGAATGCACTTGTCAAAGTCGATAAGTTCATTTTCCCAGCAGACTTTGTGGTGCTTGACATGGAGGAGATGAAGACACTCCTATTATTCTTGGGAGACCATTCTTAGCCACTGGTAGAGCCTTAATTGATGTGCAAAAAGGTGAGTTAACATTAAGGGTGCATGATGAAAAGGTAGTTTTTAATGTTTTTTAACTCTATGAAATTTCCTGTGGATCAAGAAAATTGCATGAGGATAGACACAATAGATCCTTTGATAGAGGAAGTGTTTGCATTAACTTGGGAGATAATATTATAGAAACAGTGGCTTTGGTGGAAGGGAATGATGAAAAAGAACAGGAAGAGCTCAATATGTCAAATTTTTCCCTGACTTCACAAGAAACAGAGAGCTGTTATTGAACAAAAAGGTGAGAAGCAAGAAATTACAAGGCCTGAATGAAACCATTACCTCCCTCTCTCAATATGCTTTCCTAGGAAATGACGAGTTCCATCCTGTGATCATCAATGCTTCACTGAATGAAAAGAGGAAGGAGAATTACTGGAAGTGTTGAAGAAGTATAAGGAGCAATTGGATGGAAGCTTAGTGATCTTAAGGGGATTAGTC
>RYYW01000258.1:0-57423 GCA_013621005.1 Aeschynomene evenia | reverse complement strand
AAATCAGGAAAAGCAATTGTCAAAGTTCTTGGACATATTTAGGAAGTTGTAAATAAACATTCCATTTGCTGAGGCACTGGAGCAAATGCCTTTATATGCCAAGTTCATGAAAGATTTGTTGTCAAGGAAGAGAACACTCAGGGAAGATGAAACAGATGCTCACGGAGGAATGTAGTGCTGTCATTCAAAATAAGATGCCTCAAAAGTTAAAGGATCCTGGGAAGTTTTATGTTCCCTGCACCATTGGAAGTTTGACCATTGGAAAAGCTTTATGTGATTTGGGGGCAAGCATCAACCTCATGCCTTTGTCCATTATGAAGAAGTTGAACATAGAAGAAGTGAAGCCAACTTCTATCTCTCTGCAACTTGCTGATCGTTCAATCAAGTTTCCATTTGGTGTTGTAGAGAATGCACTTGTCAAAGTCGATAAGTTCATTTCCCAGCAGACTTTGGGTGCTTGACATGGAGGAAGATGAAGACATCCTATTATTCTTGGGAGACCATTCTTAGCCACTGGTAGAGCTTAATTGATGTGCAAAAAGGTGAGTTAACATTAAGGGTGCATGATGAAAAGGTAGTTTTTAATGTTTTTAACTCTATGAAATTTTCCTGTGGATCAAGAAAATTGCATGAGGATAGACACAATAGATCCTTTGATAGAGAAGTGTTTGCATTAACTTGGGGAGATATATTATAGAAACAGTGGCTTTGGTGGAAGGGAATGATGAAAAAGAACAGGAAGAGCTCAATATGTCAAATTCTTCCCTGACTTTACAAGAAACAGAGGAGCTGTTATTGAAGAAAAAAGGTGAGAAGCAAGAAATTACAAGGCCTGAATTGAAACCATTACCTCCCTCTCTCAATATGCTTTCCTAGGAAATGACGAGTTCCATCCTGTGATCATCAATGCTTCACTGAATGAAAAAGAGGAAGGAGAATTATTGGAAGTGTTGAAGAAGTATAAAGGAGCAATTGGATGGAAGCTTAGTGATCTTAAGGGGAGTCCAACCATGTGCATGCACAAAATCTCATGGAAGAAGACTCAAAACCAGTAGTGCAACCTCAGCGAAGACTCAACCCTATCATGAAGGAAGTGGTGCTGAAGGAAGTTCTGAAGTTATGGGATGCTGGGATTATTTACCCCATTTCTGACAGTCCTTAGGTGAGTCCAGTTCAAGTGGTGCCCAAGAAAGGTGGCATTACGGTGGTGAAGAATGAAAACAATGAGTTAATTCTACAAGGACAGTGACTGGGTGGGGATGTGCATTGACTACAGAAGATTAAATGTGGCCACCAGAAAAGATCATTTCACTTCCATTCATTGATCAATGTTGGAGAGGTTGGCGGGTCATCCATATTACTGCTTCTTGGATGGTTATTCAGGCTACAATCAAATTGCAGTAGATCCGGTAGATCAAGAGAAGACAGCTTTCACCTGCCCTTATGGAGTTTTTGCCTATCGAAGAATGCCTTTCGGGTTGTGCAATGCACCGCCACTTTTCAAAGGTGCATGCTTTCTATATTCTCTGATATGGTAGAAAATTCATTGAGGTATTTATGGATGATTTCTCTGTGTTTGGTAATTCATTTGAGTCATGTCTCAACCATCTATCTTTGGTTTTAATGAGGTGTCAAGAAACAAACCTTGTTTTGAATTGGGAAAAATGTCATTTTATGGTAACAGAAGGTATTGTTCTTGGACACCGAGTTTCTTCCAAAGGTATTGAAGTTGACAAAGCCAAAGTGGAAGTAATTGAAAAATTGCCTCCACCGATAAATGTTAAAGCAATGAGAAGTTTCTTGGGTCATGCTGGGTTCTATAGGAGGTTCATAAAAGACTTTTCAAAAATTGCAAAACCATTGAGTAGTCTTTTAATGAAAGACTCACAATTTAATTTTAACAGTGAATGCATGCATGCCTTTGAAACTCTCAAAACCAAACTTGTTACTGCACCAATAATTTCTCCTCCTGATTGGTCCTTACCATTTGAATTAATGTGTGATGCAAGTGATTTTGCAATTGGGGCTGTTTTAGGACAAAGAAAAGACAAGTTGTTGCATGTGATTTATTATGCAAGTCGTGTATTAAATGATGCTCAAAAAAATTATGCAACAACAGAGAAGGAATTATTGGCTGTAGTTTTTGCTTTTGATAAATTCAGGTCTTATTTGGTTGGGTCAAAAGTAATAGTCTATACTGATCACTCTGCTCTTAAGTATTTGATGAGTAAACAGGATGCAAAGCCAAGACTGATTAGATGGGTGCTGTTGCTACAAGAGTTCAACATTGAGATCAGGGATAAGAAAGGCTCAGAAAACTTAGTGGCAGACCACTTGTCAAGGATTGCACAGGGAGAAGAGCAAGGGAGTAAGATGCCAGTGAATGAAGAGTTTCCAGATGAACAACTCCTAGCAATACAAGTGTTACCATGGTTTGCTGACATAGCAAACTATAAAGTCGGGGGAAGGGTTCCAAGTGAAATGAAGTGGAATCAGAAGAAGAAATTCTTGCATGATGCTAGGTACTTCTTATGGGATGAACCTTATTTGTTCAAAAGGTGCAGTGATGGAGTAATTAGAAGGTGCATCCCAGAAGAAGAAGTATATAATGTTTTATGGCACTGTCATGGTTCTGAATATGGTGGACACTTCAGTGGAGAAAGAACCGCAGCCAAGGTCCTACAAAGTGGGCTATACTGGCCAACAATTTTCAAGGACGCAAGAGCTTTTGTAGAGAGATGTGATAGATGCCAAAGAACTGGAAACATATCACGGAAGCATGAAATGCCTCAGCAGTTCATTCTTGAAGTGGATTTGTTTGATGTTTGGGGAATAGATTTCATGGGTCCCTTTCCATCTTCCTACTCCAACTTGTATATTCTGGTAGCAGTAGACTATGTATCCAAATGGGTGGAAGCAATTGCCTCCCCCACTAATGAGGCAAAAGTGGTGGTGAATTTTCTTAGGAAGATGATCTTCTCAAGGTTTGGAGTTCCTAGAACCTTGATTAGTGATGGTGGAAGTCACTTTTGCAATAAGCAATTGGAGAGTCTTCTACAAAAATATGGAGTCAAACACAAGGTAGCCACCCCATACCACCCTCAAACAAGTGGACAAGTTGAAATTTCCAATAGGGAATTGAAGAGGATCCTGGAGAAGGTGGTAAATGCTTCCAGAAAAGATTGGTCAAGGAAAATTGATGATACATTGTGGGCCTACAGAACTGCGTTCAAAACACCAATTGGTATGTCTCCTTATCAACTCCTGTATGGTAAATCTTGTCACTTGCCTGTTGAACTTGAACATAAATCATTTTGGGCCATAAAATTTTTGAATTTTGATGAAAAATCGGCAAATGACAAGAGATTACTACAACTCAATGAACTTGACGAATTTCGTAGTCAAGCTTATGATAATGCTAAGTTGTATAAGGAGAGAACCAAGCGGTGGCATGACAAAAAAATTACTCCAAGACAGTTTGAACCTGGTCAGCAGGTTCTTTTATTTAATTCAAGATTAAGGTTGTTCCCAGGAAAATTGAAGACAAGATGGTCAGGACCATTCACTATCACTAAGGTTTCACCTTATGGGCATGTAGAGATCATGGACTCCAAATCTGAAAGAAAGTTCACTGTGAATGGGCAAAGATTGAAACATTATCTTGGGGGAGAGATTGACCGAGTGGTCTCTCTCCAAACACTCACTTGAGAAAATGTCATACGTCAAGCTAGTGACGTTAAAGAAGCGCTTATTGGGAGGCAACCCAGTATTTTTATTGAATTTTGATTATATTCGTTCTTTTTTAAAAAAAAAAAAAAAAAAAAAAAAATTTCCTAGCTGGTGCATTGCGCCCCAGTGGCGCATAGCGCCCTCTTCATCCAGCGCCTCGCGCTAGCACTGCGCATTGCGCCTAGAAGACAGTAGCGAACAAGAGAAATTCGAAACCAGAGGCGCGATGCGCCCTCATAGCGCCTTGCGCCCGAACTGCTTCGAGGCTGGCGCTTTGCGCCTGAATCTTTTCTCTGTTGGCGCTTTGCGCCTGAAATTCCTTCCCATTTGGCGCCTCGCGCCCGAATTCAGTCTACCCTGGCGCCTTGCACCTGATTCCAATTCACTTTGGCGCCTTGCGCCTGATCCATTTTCTTTGTGGCGCTTTGCGCCCGAATTGCAATTCATTTCGGCGCCTTGCGCCTAATTCCTTTTTATTTTGGCGCTTTGCGCCCTCTCTATATTTGGGCGAGCAAGTCTCGCGCCAAAGAGCATAGTGGTAGCACCACTATAACAAGAGAACGGTCACTCCATTCTTCATTATTCATTTATACATTTCTTCTTCAATCTTACACAATCCTAATTCCTCTTCCCGCCATCCATCCCTCACAAAACACATACCCCTCTCGCTCTCCCCGTCGACACCACCTTCCCCTGTTAGCCACATCATTCTTGTGAAAGTCTACACTCTTCATAAGTCTCTATTAGAGTTTGGTTTACAGGAAATGGCACCATCATCCAAGAAGAGAAAGGGAAAGAAGTTGCTGCATCTCCCTCTTACTACTCTCACCGTTTCCGGACAAAAGAAAATGAAGACTACACAATCAGTGGTAGTGAACAAATCAATTATTCCGGAAATTGGTTTTGCCTTTAGAAGGGGGAATCCCAGAAATCCAAGAAGAGATTGATCGAAGGGGGTGGAGGCTGGTATGCTCACCTCCTGGATTGTGGGAATGCCAAAGGGTGCTAGAATTCTATGCAAACGCATGGCAGTCAGAAAAGACCAAGAAAGGGAGTTCAAGAGCTTCCTCAGAGGAAAAGAGATTGACTTCAGTTCTGAAATGGTGGAAACAGTTTTGAATCTGGAAGTCAATCCCAGAAAAATCACCTTTTGGATATTGTGCTCCGATTGAAAGGAAACCAGGAGCTGCAAACGGTGCTGCGGGAGATCTGCAAACCCGGGGCTAACTGAGGAGGATAAACACGGCAACCCAGTTCAGCTAGCTCGGGGAGACCTTATTCCTGTGCCAGAGGATGGCTAGAATTCATAATCGCTCCATCCTCCCGACCACTCATCATTCTGAGGTAACGGTAGACCAGGGCAATAATGATCCATTGCCTTATTACCAAGGAACAAGTTGATCTGGGCCTGTATTATCCAAGGGTATAGCAAGATTGTCTACTCAGCAAGACTAACCTTGGGATTTCCGTGCCTCATTCAGCGCCTTACTGAAGCTGCAGGAGTAGTGATTGAGGTGACTCTCCCATCCGGTGCCTAGACCAATAACTGCTGCAGCCCTTGGAAGATCAGGAGGAAGGACACCGGTAAGGGAACCTGAACTCCCATCTGTTGCCCCTCCAGAGGAACCTATGGAGGACATACCAAGTAGAATCAAAAGCAACAGGAGTTTACGGAAGTACAAAAGCTGAGGGTCGATTGATGACTTCAGAAATTATTCCCATGACATGTTCTCCCTACCTTGTTCATGCATTTCATAAGCTGGCTCCAGAAAAATTTCCTGAGTGTCAAACTCAGTTGTAAGACGAAGTGGGAATACCAGGGAGCCCAACCCATCAATTGATGAGGAAGATGAAGAGGAGGAAGAGAGGAGAGGTGATGAGGTGAGGACAAGGGGGAGATTGACCACCCCCTCAGGTAAGTTTTTAATTTATAATTTTTAATTTTTCTGTGTGAGTCCAGTGTTGTTATTGGTGTTGTTATTAATGTCGTGTTATGTCTTGTTAAAGGAGGGATGAACAATTGTAAAAAGAACAAGAGTGATTGTAATGGGTAAGGCTAACTTAAGAATGTGATCAACATGTATGAATGAATTGGAAAAGAAATAATGAATAGGGAGGTACAGGAAATGATGCTGCAGAAATAGCCATAGTGGTTCTTAGAGTATTTCTGTAGACAACTGTGTTGATAAATTGATTACATAAATGTAGTGTGAAGTCTTTGAAAAATGATGAAAATGTAGGAAGTGTGATGAGTAAAGAAGAAGGGTAGACCGTGCTAAAAAAATCCTAAGGCTCTGAGCACCAATGGCTAGGGACATCTTCATTTTATATTTTTAGAACCTAGCTATGTGCTTGTGGTGTGATTGTGTCAGGGAAAGGCTTGGTAATTAGATTCGAGGGGTGCTTCATCACCTAGCGTCTTGGGCCAACTGGACCGGGAACGTTAATCGAAAACTCATTTTAAAAAGCTACCCTGAGACTAAGCATTTAGAGTCATGATCTCAAAGAGAAAAAGGCACGAGCACTACCCCTAAAATTATTGAGAAAGTTAATTCATCTGGGTGAAATTAAAAAGTAAATGACTTTGCACTACATGGTTGTGAAAACGAAAACACAGTTGCTAGATAGAGATCTCTTCAAGAGCATTATGACATGATCTGTAGTATAAGTCTGAGTGCCCTCCCCATTGCAAATAAATTGTTGAAAGTTATAAAGTAATGAGAAAGTGCAGGTAGTCTTAGTTCTAGCAGTTGGCCTTACTAGTTTTATCATTCTGAGTTCTGGAAATTCTTGTTCTTAACTCCGGCGCACTACTTTGTGTTTGTTCTCTTTTGTTGCTTGAGGACAAGCAACACCTTAAGTTTGGTGTTGTGATGCCTTGGCATTTTTATCTAATTTTGTGATTTGAATTCTAATAAATTTTGTTAGTTTAAAGTAAACTCAGTATGTTTTTAGTATGTTTTAGGGTGAATTGAGTGTTTTAAGAATGAAATGGAATTTTCCTGGTTATATTATGTTTTGGGTATTATTTGGTGTTGATTTCAGGAAATGGGCAGATAATTCATGAAGTAATAGCAACAGAGAAGCAGTTCGAAGTACCAATGCTAACGCGTTGCGCCTGATGCACGCACTGCGCCTCAAAGTCAGAAACAATTCGGAAGTTGTGCGGAAGCCTGGCGCCTTGCGCACTGCCAGCGCGTTGCGCCCGTGAACTCTCCACCTGCTGGCGCCTTGCGCCCTGCTAACGCGTTGCGCCCGATTCGCCTTCCCGGCCTGGCGCCTTGCGCATCTCGCACGCGTTGCGCCCGTGTTGCCTTCCCGGCCTGGCGCCTTGCGCCCCTCGCACGCGTTGCGCCCGGAAGAAGCCATCCATGCAGCGCCTCGCGTCCACTCTACGCCTTGCGTCCGGATAAAAATGGAAACAGAGCATGTATAATTCAGGATTAAATCTGTTTAGATATTACACTCTTAGTTATTTTTAAACAAAATCCCTCTGTAATCAATTTAAATTCTAGACTATCTGATTATATATAGGACTAGAATAGGGGGAAATAAAAAAATCTATTATCTGATCGCTCATCTTGAATCCTTATTTTTCAGCAGCAGTTTGTTTTTCATTCCAGTACTCTGTTTTTACTCTGTTTTTCAATACAATGAGTTATTCGTTCTTTAACCTGCTTTCTATCAATTCCTTTGTTTTGTTTACTTTGATTATGAGCAACTAATTCCTTGTTAGGGATAGGGGAATCGTATCACTATGACTTAATCCGATGATTGCAACCCTTTGAATTCTACTTCTTCGATTCAGGTAACTACCTTATTTGTATTGTGTTGTTCTGAAGATTGGGAAATCGCTTTTCAACTTATCTAGGATTCATACGTTTATTTGGGAAAATAAGTGTGTGAATTAGCTCAAGGGAAATTGCCGGAAAGATTGATATCTAGGAATAGAGTCAAGATTTTTATGAACTTTGAATCAAACATATTTTCTTTTCTGTGAAACGATTTGATCAAGGGATTGACTGATTGTTTGTAGAAAAAGTGTTAAATTACCAAGGAATTGGAATTGACAATTTAAGATTCGTTCATTGAATTAAAGTTTTAGAATTTGAAGGCGAGAAATTGTTTTAATTATTTCAGAAGATACGTGAACCCGATTCCCTAACCTCGCATCTTTTGATTTTTTCATAAATAGTTTACTGTCTTTTACTTTTGATACTCTTTTGAATTTATGATTTCAATCCATTCATCATTAGTAATTCGATTCGTCTAATTAGAAACTCACATCACGAAATTTTTGCTCAGTTCTTTAATTCTCGTGGGAACGATACTCACTCACCGTGGACTTTATTACTTGTACGATTCGGTGCACTTGCCGAAGCCCTATCACTCCATGTCAGAAACAAAGCTCACCAAGGATAACAGCTACGACCTCTACTGGATCAGGGGCTCCTCGTCTGCGGCGGGGTCGTACTCTGAAAAACATGATTGACGAGGGATGAGTCGTCGACTCAGCGATGGGATAATGCATGCACACTCACAACATATATATAACATACTTAGCATGTTATCAACCAACCAAACAATCCCGTCGAGTTATCACACTAAAGCAACCCAAGCCTACATCTGAATAATTGTATCTGTATCTTTATCTGTGAACTAACTCTCAGCACGCAACTAGAGTGTAGTCCTAACTGCCCCACGAAGGTTATATTTGTCACCAAGCCGTCTGGTAACTGGGATCGGAACATGCTTGGCGGGCTTGGGCGGCTCACTCTTAACTAGCACACCATACTAAGCTACCAGGACTGACCACCGGCCATAGTGTCTGACGTATACTAATCAGAGCGGTGCGATTACTCAAGACAGTCAGAAAGTAGTACAATCAACATACATCATATCATAAAGCTACATCTATAGTTCAGTTAAATTCCTTATCTTATTTAGTTACATGTTAACATGGCATATACAACAATACGTAAGCAATCAGCAATCATCACACAGTCAGCATGTAACATAACTTAGAAAAGATAAATCTCTATGATAGGATGCGAAATTTTGTGCATTCTTTATCCTTATATGTGCATCTTGTGTTCCTTAGTAGTCTTATTAGCATTTGTTTGCCTTGTTTGTGATTTGTTTGGTGTTTTGTGGGTTGAAGTAAAAAATTGGACTTTAAAGAGGATTCCATAGTAGTACTTGGTCTTGTTATCTTTTAATGCACTCTTGGTTAGTGTTTTTGGATTTCAGGAACCTAGGTCGGGTCTACTTTGAGTCTCGGGAGCAGCAGGAGCGAAGGAGCGGACGCTTGGATGAGCCGGAGAAAATGCTGCAGGATTTTGGCCCAGGAAGTGGTCGCCAACGACCCACAGACCAGACACATTGGTCGCTGGCGGCCAATGCTCGATGAAGACAGAATTATGGCCCTTTCTGTTTGTGGTCGCTGGCGACTCAGCGACCAGTCATTCTGGTTGCCAGCGACCACTGTACGGCTGATAGCTTTTTATAATTTGTAAATTTTGCTTTTTGATCCCTATCTTTCATTTCTTAATTTGGGACTTTTAATGTAATGAGGGGAGCACTTTTGGGGATATTCTCACTTACTATTAGGTCATCTTTTCCTCTTTTAGTTTCTAGAGAGAGAAGCTCCAACTTCTCTCTAGGTTTTTATTTTCTTTTCTCCATATGTGGTGTTCTTAGATACATTTTCACTCTTGAATTATTGTTGATATTTTAATTTCAGTTTTCATTCTTGCTATCAATTTCTCTTGTTATTCTCATTTCTAATTTCTTTATATACTGAGTAGTTCTCTTGGAGCTTGGTGTTGAGATAGTGTTAGAAACCTATTTTCTCTTGAAGCTTGCTATTTGTTTTTTTTTTGGCTGCTCCCTATTTACTTGGTTGAATGCTATTAAAATTTGTGTGTGTGGATTAATGCTTGCAAGTTTTGGTTGCACTCTTGAATACAAATTGATTCCTTGGTTGGGGAATTAATTTGTGTTCTTGAGGTTTTGGGTTTTTGATGTGGATTAATGTCTTGTGCCCATGACTAGGAGAGTTGGGCTTATTCTTGATTGAGAATTGGATTTGCATGTGTCTAGGTCAATTTAGCTTAATTGGTTTGGATTATAATCTCTTAAGTTATTTATTTTCCATGCATGTGTAGATTGCATCCCATGTGTTTGATAAAATGCCTATGTGAGTTTATGATAGGGAAAATGTGGTTTTATGCACTACTCAACACCAAGACCTCCTTTATCTTGTTAATATCTTATACTTCATAGTTACACAATATCTTACACAATCCCAAACTTTATTTACATATACTATACATATTAGGATCAAATATTTGAGCCTCCTTTGAGAAACGACTTCGGTTAACTAACTATACTCTATAGTTAATTAGTTCAATACCTTTTTGGGAAACTTGTTCTTAATTTCTAAATTGATTGTAGTTAAAAGAGTTAACGACACTTTTAGTCAACATCAATTTTTGGCGCCGTTGTCGGGGAGGCTTAAGATTTGATCTTTGTGCATAGTTATTACTATTTTATATTGAAAAATACACAAAAACACAAAAATACAACAATTTTCTGCACGTTTTCTATTTAGTGCAGAATTTTTCCGCAATAGTTAGTTTTATAGGTTGTTTTCACTTTTTATGCTCTCTATGAATGACTCGATCGCACACCGATCCATCCTTCGAACGTTTTGATCCTGAGATTGAAAGGACCTTGAGAAACTTAAGGCGTTCTAGGAGGATTGGCAGTGTTGAGGACATAGAGTTTAATTTCGCTTTACCTACTCATTCATTTAGTGAAGGTGCTAGTGTTAATAGTGATCTAGATAGTTTTTTCGGCCCGGAACCTTTTAATTTTTCCGCTAGTGTTTCAGGTGAAAGCTCTACCATGGGTGATCACGAGCTCACACTCCGGGAGATGGCGGCTCCCGATCTCACTCAACAACACCTCGGCATCATTTACTCCCAAGCGGAGGCCGATTTCGAACTCAAGGGGGCTTTAATCCATTGACTCCCTAAGTTCCATGGGCTAGCCGGAGAGGATCCCAACCAACACCTCAAGGTGTTCCACATTGTATGCGCCACCCTCCGACCATAAGGAGTGGATGAGGATTTGGTGAAACTCCGTGCTTTCCCATCCTCCTTGGAAGGAGCCTCCAGGCAATGGTTGCTAAACTTACCCGACGGGGCGGTGACTTCATGGCTCACCATGAAGCGGGTATTCTTGGAAAAATACTTTCCCGCTTCAAGAACTAGCTCCATCCGGAAGGAAATCTGTGGAATCCGGCAAATGCATGGAGAAACACTCTATGAGTATTGGGAACGCTTCAACAAATTGGTGGCTAGTTCTCCATTCCACCAAATTCAAGAGAATCACTTGATCCAATACTTCTATGAGGGACTCAACCCGGCGGATAGAGGCATCATTGATTCCTCAAGTGGGGGTGCTCTAATGAACAAGACTCCAACTCAAGCTAGGGAGTTGATTGAGACCATAGCGGCGAATTACCAGCAATTTGGAGCAAGGGACGCTCGTAGTTCAAAGGGGGTTAATGAAGTGGTTGCTATGGAGTCTAATGGGGTTTACAAGAAGTTGGATGAAATTTCAGTCTTTATGAAGCAACTTGCACTCAACCACCACAAGCCACTTTTCACTCCACCCATTGACATCCAACAAGTGTGTGGCATATGTGGAAGTAGTGACCATCCTACCGACACTTGCCCCCAACTCATGGATGATCCAACCATGGTGGCCGCTACGCACCAATTCAATAATAGACCCCCCTTCAACCCAAACAACCCTCCCTTGGGAAACACTTATCACCCCTCTTGGAGAAACCATCCTAACCTTAGGTGGGGGAACAACCAAAACAACCAATACTCCCAACCCACCTATGGCCAAGCTTCTAACTCCCAACCATACCACCAACAACCTCCAAAATACCAAGCTCCACACCAAAGACCAAACCCTCAACCTCAACTTACCGGCATTAAACCCCCTCTTCAAATTCTAGCCCCTCCACCCACTACTCCAAACCCTCAACCTCCTTCAACCAATGATGCGGAGAACCCCGCCATGCAACAAATCCTCCAGTTGCTTATGGAACAAAAGCAACAAATTGATGCCCTCTTTCAACAACAAAATGAGTTGCAAAGGAAGATCCTCAAATTGGAGAGTGCTCAAGCATCTTCCTCAAATACCCAAGGAGGGCACCTTCCCGCTCAACCATTCCCAAACCCAAAGGGGGATGTCAATGCCATCACACTTCGTTCCGGAACCACTCTATCGGAAAGGGAAATTTTGGAAGAGGATGACAAAAGGAAGGATAAAAGAAAGGAGAAGGTAGTGGTTGAAGAAAACAAAGGGGAGGACAAGAAGGAAAAGGAAGAGGAGGGCAAAAGGGAAGAGGAAGCTCAACCAAGGTGCTTGCCTTTCCCTCAACTTATTAGGGGAAGCAAGAAAAAGCAAGTGGATGTGGACCCAGATCTTTTGGAGACTTTCAAGTAGGTGGAAATTAGAGGATCGATCCCCATGCTGAAATTTCATGATTTGTGCAAATTTAAAGGGGGGGATCGATCCCAGGCCCTTAGAGATCGATCCCCTGGGAAAAATTTTACCCGAGAGGGACAATTTCAGTGCAGGATCGATCCCAGACCCCTGAGGATCGATCCTCTGCACCAGAAAAGTAAAATTTCACCTGTTTTCATCCTATTTCAAGTACAAGTTTTCAAATAATGATTAGGGGGTTAATATGCTATTTTAATATGATAAAAATGAGTATGTTGTGATGCTATTTGAGCTTAAAAGGGGATGGAAATTATATAAGGTTATGTCTAAAGAATCGTGAGCTAAAGTGTAACATGGAACTTGATTGTGTGCAAGGTTGATTGTGAGCTTTGTGAGATTTGATGTGGGTGATTGTAGGTTTAAGTTGTGTGTATGAGATAAGATTTAATGTTAAATTTAAAGTAAGAATGGTGTATTCATAGAACTCGAACGCTTTTATGTAAGTGTTATGTATTGTTTGAATATTAGTATGGAAACTCTTATTTTGGTGAGCTTCGACTTGTGAACTGATTAAATCCAAAAGGGGTAATTGGCAATAACGATGAATGGTATTATGATAAAGTGATAATTTGTATGACGCTGATGTAAGATGATGTAACACCCTGGAAATCGTGTTTAGTATGCGATCGAGTTATGACCGTGTTTGACAACGCGCGACAATAACAAGATTTTAACGTTGTGATTAAATGATTATTTATCGTGTTCTTATGGCGTGACTATGTATGATGTGTTGGTTTGAAGTTGTGTGATGATGATACTTATGTGGCGATTTTTTTGTATTATGACAGTACGAGCTATGGTGAATTAAGGTGTCGTAAAGAATTAATTATGATTAGTGATTTTTGAGATATGATGATGATAAAAATCAAATTGTTGTGGTGATGGATCAAGTAAATTTTATGAAATTTATTTATGGCTGAAAAGTATGATAATTGAACATAGTCATGCATGTGCAAAGGTGAAACGTATGCAATCCTACGTTATTTAGTGACGAATAATATAATAATGGTATTGTCTATGATAGACATGTTCATGAGAAGTGAGAAATAAGGAACGAGATAATTATGTGACAACATATGTATATATGTAAGTGCATCTGTGTACATTTACGTACCCCAAGTAAATGGTGTATGTGTTTAGATTTAAGTAAATTTCCTTAAATAATTTGTATATATATATGGGTGCATAAATATATATATATGCATATACATATATGTGTACATGTATTTGCTTTATGTGGCTAAATCTTGTGAATAAGCTATAAGTTATTACATAATAATTTAAGTTTGCTGAGAAACAAGGCAGACTTAATATTATTATGTACGAGCTAGAGAACCGCTGAGATAGGCAATGATCGTTATAAAAATTTGATGAGACCTTAATATTTAAATTTAGAGTCCCAAATTGGTGTTTAGAAAATATTCCCACCAATATTGGAAAGTTATGATTTTAAAGTTATTATTATTAAATTCCGCATGTTTACGATTTTCAGGAAAAATCCTTTTAACATATAAATAATGTGAAATTTATAATATAGTGAGATAATTATTTTAAACTTATTGAGAGTCTCATAATATTAAGGAAATTTTCATAATGATCATAAGTCAATTTCTTATTTTAAATATTGAATGTTTAGTGAGTTATTGAGTAACCTGAGAGAGAGCCTGAGCTAGATCCTAAACACAACCGGAGCAACTTTTTAGGACCCTGAGCTCTCCAAAATTTATTAAACTCCCACCATAAAACTTAGTTGCAATTTCTTACTCAAAATCATACTCAAACACATACTCATACTCACCACCTAAACACATTAACACTACAACAACACAAAAATTAAACAAAACACCCCCATTTTCCCCTATAAGTCTCGGCCACCCCCACCCCACTTAAGACACAATTTCTTTTACTTCAAGCACACATTTCAGAAGCATTCTCCCCCCCTTGGAGAACCCATTTTCGGCCAGCTTTCTAGAGGGTGAAGGGAAGCCATTTTCATTCAACTTTCTCTTGCATTTTCTTGATTCTAAGGTGAGTTATCAACCCTCTTCATAATCCCTCTAATTTTGTTCATTGTCCAGAGCTTCTTGCTCCTTGTCCTCTAAATTTCGAGTTCTAAGTTGCATGTAGCCATATTTCAAGAGTGGTGATGAATGGATCTTTTTTTATGCTTGCATGTTGAGTCTTGACACTTGCATGTGTGAGATTTTGTGTTTTCCTTGCATTAGATTCTGAGATATGGAGTTTGAGTACTGATTGTATGTGTATGTAAGTGTGATTGATGATTTCTAAGTGATTTGGATGAGTGGGTATGAGTTTTGGGGTGAGTTTAGAGTTAAAACACGATTTCTGCATTTTCTGCAGAATCTGTGCTGTGGGGATCGATCCCCACCCCTGGAGGATCGATCCCCATGTTGCAAAACTGTTGTTGCTGAAAAATTTCAAGTGGGGATCGATCCCCATGCTGTAAAAATGTGTTTTCTGCCATTTTAAAGGGGGGATCGATCCCCTGGGCAAAATTTTACCCGGGAGGAACAATTTTAGTGCAGGATCGATCCCAGACCCCTTGGGATCGATCCCCTGCACCAGAAAAGTAACAATTCACCTGTTTTCATCCTATTTCAAGTAAAAGTTTTCAAATAATGACTAGGGGGTTAATATGCTATTTTAACATGATAAAAATGAGTATGTTGCATGCTATTTGATCTTAAAAGGGAATGGAAAAATATACAATATTATGTTAAAGGATGGTGAGCTAAAGTGTGACACGGGGACTTGAGTGTATGCAAATTTGATGGCGAACTTTGTGAGATTTGATGAGAATGATTGTAGAATTATGTTATGTGTATGATGGAAGATTTAATGCTTTAATTTAAAGTAAGAGTGTTGTATTTGGAGAGCTCGAATGCCTTTATGAAAGTGTTACGCAATTGAAATGATGACGTGTCTTAGTAGAGTATGATAGTGATTGCATTTGCTGATAGGAACTGATGATGAGATTATTGATATGAGAAGATGATAAATGGTGATGTTAATATGCTAAAATGTTATGTTAATAATGTGTAGACATGGCATGAGTTGCTATGTGGTGACATGAACTGATGAGTGTATTACTATGAATTACGATGATGAAATGCATGTGTTAAAATGAGATGATGATGAGTTATATAAGGGATTATGTTGATGAATTATACTATGTTAATTAGAGATAAAGAAGGATTATGCTATGTTATTATGAGGAAGAGAGGCTTTATATGAGATGATGATGGATATTATGTCATGAGGATGATACGTTACGTTATGTGTAATGTGTGTAATCACATAATGCTATGTTTGATGATAAAGTATGACATGAATATGTGAACATGATATAATTAGGTATATACGATTACATGGTGCTATGATTGAATGCTAAAATATGTTATGTGACATAATGAGATTATGGTCATAGTTACTTGGATGAAAAGATATTATAAATGTATGAAATGATAAAACGGGGAAAAATGCCCATCACTTATGCATTTGATTTCAAAGTTTATGTTTGTCTGAATAATTGTTTTAAAGATAGATTATGTGCATAGTTGAATACTGGATTGAGATGGTTGTTGTAATGAGGTAATTAAGCACCTATATAATGTTAAGAAAAGTGATGAGTCACAATTGATGATAGGTTGGTTTCGTGGGAATGCCGGGTGAATCCTGAGGTACATGCCAGGAAGCTCCCGAGGAGTACCCCGGAAACAACTAGATGAAGTTAAATTGATATGGTTGTACAAATAGATTGGTTTCGTGGAGAATGTTGGGTAACTCCTGAAGTACATGCCAGGAAACTCCCGAAGAGTATCCCAAAGCAACTAGAGGTAGATTTAAACGTTATGGGATATTACAATGGTTGGATTAAGTTTTAGTACCGCTCACCGAGGCGACGAGAATAATCGGTTAGTACCGCTCACCGAGGCGACGAGAATAATCGGTTAGTACCGCTCACCGAGGCGAAGAGAATAATCGGTTAGTACTGCTCACCGAGGCGACGAGAATAATCGGTTAGTGCCACTCACCGAGGCGAAGAGAACAATCGGTTTTTAACCGCTTGCCGAAGCGAAGAGAATAATCGGTAGTGTTGCTCGTCGAAGTGAAGAGATTTAACGGGTGGACGTAGGATGAATGTTTTGATTGTCGATATGCTTGTGATGGTTTGATTAAATGCTCGGGAGGTGAGTGTGCATTCGCATTGAGTGAAGGAACACGAGAACTTAGAGAGACCCTAGGTTCCCTTAGAAACGGATCAATAAGATGTTTGAACCAGTCAAAGTTAGGACTCCGCCCTTTTTAGAAAGTAAAGTACCTTTTTATACCCGAGTATTACTTTGACTTGCTAGAATCGATGTTTTCGAGCACGTAGATCCGTGTGCTCTGTGTAACTCACTAAGACGGCCCCGTCTTACTCTTTTCTCTTTTGATGCTTCGATTCTAGATACGTATGGAGCAGCCACCGCCACGGCCCCCCTGCCGCGCCGACTAACATATGACTTCGCGGTAGCGAGCTACAGGCCGTCGACAGGCGCTGTGACCATAGTCTCCACCGTATTCGGGGTATATCGTTTCTTCATCCCGGAGCTCATGGCGAGATACCCCGCTCCTGTTCCCGATCCTGCACTCGTTCCTGTCCCTGCACCTGTTCATTCGCCACCGCCCCTAGTGCCCGTACCCGCTCCGGAGTCGGATGAGTCAGACCCCGAGGAGGAAGGGTACGAGAGTAATGAGGCAGCCCCGCCCACTGACGAGGACGAGCAGATGGAGGATGAGCCGAAGGTGTTGTCCTTAGCTGGAGGACCAGGACTGAGCGAGGAAAGTGACGGTTAACATCGAACGGAAGACACCGGAGCCACGACTGGAAGATCGACTTTGTAGCCCCCCCCCCCCTTTTAATTCTAGTTTTATCTTGTGGGTTGTATATGTTGTTCTGGAGCTTTGTACCCCTGTGAGGGAGATAAACACTTCTTTGGTTTGTATATATTTGTTGGGCAGCTTTGCACTCCACCTAAGTCCACTTTGTACATCCGGACCCGGACTTCACACTATCCATTTTTGGTTGTAGCAGCTCTTTTTCATATTATCTGGCATGTATTAAACGGAACCTCTAATATAGTTAAATATTTTTATATTGCACTCCTACGCATGTATTATGTAGTTAAATATTATGGCCATTGATGTATGGGCCTCTATTACTTATTCCATTCTTCATATACTTTTAGACGACCATCCAGGATATCCATTCGTGCATGATTCCAAAGGTAATGACTCTCGAGTCTCGCTATCGATTTATCGTTTATATGGGTTACGAAAATATATTTTACTCATATGTTTCAAAAAAAAAGGGAAAAAAAATAATATGGGGTTTTTGGGTGGTTGTAACATGTCAATTTGTTAGTTATGTCCATGGCATAGTTAATAAATTGGAATGTTGCAGACGATGAGGGTTTATATAAGATGATGACAGTTAGTATGAAATAATGATGAATTATGTATGACTGAAACGAGAGGATGACGTTATATGTTAATATGAGATGATGATTACGTATGCATTGATATTGAGATGATGAATTGAGGTGATAATTGTATGTGGATATATGGATGATGCTGGTATGTATTCACTTTGATGTTGAAGCATGTTGAATTGCAGTGATAAGTTAAATGTTGATGATATGATGATATTGTTAAGATTTAGTCATAGCGACGAAAATGATATATTACTCAGTTTGGTTTGTGATATACATTACATACTGGGACTTAGATCCTAATGCCGGGTAAAGCCCCGAGGTATATTTTACTGGGACGTTAGTCCTAATGCCGGGCAGAGCCTCGTGATACAATCTATTGGGACGTTAGTCCTAATGTCGGGCAGAGCCCCGTGATACAATCTACTGGGACGTTAGTCCTAAGGCCGGGCGGAGCCCCGTGATACAACCTACTGGGACTTGGATCCTAATGCCGGGCAGCACCCGTGAGCCATGCCGCTTGCCGAGGCGACGAGAATCATCGGTCGGACGGCTCACCGAGGCGAAGAGAATAATCGGTTAGTGCCGCTCACCGAGGCGAAGAGAAAAATCGGCTACGACCGCTCACCGAGGCGAAGAGAACAATCGGTTTTGACCGCTTGCCGAAGTAAAGAGAATTAACGGGTGGACATAGGATGAATGTCTGGATTGTTGATATGCTTGTGATGGTATGATTAGATGCCCAGGAGATGAGTGTGCATTCACATTGAATGAGGGAAACACGAGAACTTAGAGAGACCCTAGGTTCCCTTAGAAACGGATCAGTAAGATGTTTGAACCAGTCAAAGTAAGGACTCCGCCTTTTTAGAAAGTAAAGTACCGTTTTATACTCGAGTATTACTTTGACCGGCTAGAATCGATGTTTTCAAGCACGTAGATCCGTGTGCTCTGTGTAACTCACTAAGACGACCCCCGTCTTATTCTATTTCTTTCAATACTTCGATTTTAGGGTATCGCGGAGCAGCAGGTAGCCGTCACTCCCTTCATGACCAACGGTGAATGGCTTGCTGAGGCGAGCTACACATCGGCCACCGATGCCGTGATCGTGATCTCTACCGTCCTAGGGTATTTCAGTTCCTCATCCCGGAGCTTATGATGAAACACCTCACTTCATGATTTTGATCTTGATTCCATCCTCGCCCCGACAACGATACCGCGATGGGGGACAACGAGACAAAGGAGTTCGACTTAGAGCCGGAAGTAGATTATTCCTTCCCGGAGAACCCGGAGGAAGAGTCTCTAGCAAAGGAACCTGAGGTACTTAAGACCAGTGATGGGCGAAAGCCAGATAGGAGATTGAGTGAGCCAGAACCGAGCGATCTGTGATGCAGCCAACTCAGCTTCTTTATGTTCTTGATATTAGACATTTTGTATAGGATTTTCCCTTGTATCTTCCCTGGCCGAGCAAGTATTGATCACTCCTCGGCAGGCCACCGGATTCTATAGCTTCACATAGTCTGTACATTATGTATATATATTTATCCTTAGCCATTTTGTTTATCCATACGACTTGGGTCAAGGTTTTCTGTATTCATTTTGATTAACTATGAGCAGTTCCTTCAGATATATTATTGTATATGTATAAGACAGGAATCTCGTGACAATCAGATACTTCAATATTGCACACACACTTGTTTATATATTGGTGTTTTATGGTCACGTATATATGGGTCCCCATTTATATTCATGTCTTCTATCTATTGCTATTCTAGACGCTCTTCTATGATATCTATTCGTGCAACGAATTCTGATTGGTCATGACTCTTGAGTTTCGATACCAACGTTTATTCATCATAGAGGGCTATAATATATATATATATATATATATATATATATATGTATATATATGGGGTTTTTGGGTGTATGTAACATGTCAAGGTGTTAATTATGTTCGTGGCATAGTTAACAAATTGAGATGTTACAACTTGCAAATGAGAATTAGAATTCTCTTAAGAATTGAAGTCTTACTTTTTATTGTAATCCAAACTTGAGAAAAGAAATCAATTCTTATGAGAATTGAAATTATATGCTTTCCAAATGGACCGTTAAAAATTCCATTGTGATGACCACAATTATTTTAGAAATAGTTAATTATGTTTGATAAATCTTTTCACTTTTAAAGAACTATATCACGGAGACTAAAATTAATTTCAATAAAATGATAAAATCTAACCTTTTCTAAAATTGTGTAGGTAACAATATCAAAATACATGGATTTACATTATTATCCTTTTATTTATTTATTACTCTTCATCAAATAAAAAATATCCTTTCTTGTAATATACAATTTTGAAACATACTTCTTTATCATTATTTCAAAATACAAATAAATCCTTAAAATTAAATACTTTAGAACAAATTCAATTAAAATTAGGATTAATTCTTTCAAAAGAACTTTTTACAAAAATTTAAACAAAACGAACCCTTGACATGCATGAATGATCAAGTTTCTCTTGAACCATTTCATTGATGATAAACTTGTAAATTTTGAATTGATATTTACTTTGATAAAAACAGAACCATAATATTAGGGGAAAATGTATCAATTAATAAACAACTTATTTAGAAAACAATGGTTCATTAAATATTATTACGGCTATTTAACATTATCACCGCAAATTCACGACATCGAAGATGGTCAAACTCAAGCTAACAAAATTAATAATAACTTAAGCATCTAAATGATCCATAACTATATTAAAAAAAAAAAAGAGGCAACACAATTAGTAGCAAACAAAAATACAGGGATAATAAAATAACTACCATAAATCCATATCCATGCAAATTATTACAAAACAAAATACATAGTAGACTAAACCAAACAAAAGGAAACCAGACACAACTTAATCAAACAGATTATAATCAAACATGTCCTCATTTGATTCTTCGGCAGGGTCATCCCCCTATTCCTCTTCCTTGGCAGCAGCAAAATTCAACATTAATTTGACACAACTAAATAATAAGAAACAGTGAAATTAATGCTATAGAACCAATCAAGTGAGTGCATTGTTGCTAATCTAGATCGCCTACCGAGGACCTGCGTTGTTAAAGAAAATACCAAATTAGGAGCTCTCTATCAATTATACTTTTAATTTTTTTGGTTTCCCACGACATCTCCCAGCCCGGAATTACTCAGCAGAAGTATACATTAACATCGCACCTAACGAGCTTTCAAATCCATTTACCACCGCAGATAAATTATAAATGCATAATAATTGACACCAAGAGAAAATATGCAGAATTGGAAAATTTGATTGAACTTCATTAATTGCAACCCTATGTGAATTAGTTTTTTGGTTTTTACTCAATCCAATAATATTTCTATACTACTATAATCTGTCATTGTTTCCGCTCAAATGTGCGTTACATATTAGACTTTTGGAACAGTGAGAATGTCAGGAGATGAGTTCATTAAGGTTGAAGTGAACATTGTTAATTGTCCGTAGGTGGTAATCCAAACTCTTCATTAATGAAATCATGATTGGAGCTCCTGAATTTTTCCCACCAGTGTCTATCACTGTCTGGCAGAACTGGGTGGTGCTCACTCATAGTTAAATGCAGGAAGTAACTAATAATAATTGCCACAGTTGCTGGGGATAAGACAATCACAGACACTATTTGTATGAACTGCAAAATGAGAACCAAAATAATTTCAGTATACAATGAATTAATAGGGTAACACGTACATCGCTAGGGTCAGAAGCAATGTTTAATGTGAGATAGGCATAACAAACCATAGTGGGTATTCCGTCATGAGCATAAAAGTCAGGCACAAATGACAATATATATTCTTTGTAATATTGTGGAACATAACGGCCCATGAAGAGAGAAAAGCTCAGGATGAACTTTGTCTGATGCCTGTTTAGATTGCAGAAGTTCAGAAAACCAAGGCCTGCTGATGCTGCTCAATTCAGAAAGTAGCATTACAGCCAAATCAGCAAGAAGTCCATGTTTCAAATGAACAATAGATGATATAAGCAAGATTCATCCAAGAGGCACTACATTGCACACAACAAGTTTTATGGCAGAATGGTGGGTACTTGTAGGTATTGTTAATTGTTGTATCATGAATTATTTGTAATCTATTATTCACTGAGTGTATGACTCACCGATTCATACAAAATATTTTCAGTCTCAGGTGCAGATCGAGGGATGGACTCATCCGTTTCACCAACGTCTTAGTTATGGTGAGCCTCGTGATCTAGAAGCCTTACGTATTAGTTGAAGGTTTAGGTCTTGTGCTTCATAAAGTTACAAATAGGATTCTTGAGATTGTATGTATTAGGGTCTATGTAAGACTCACTGAAGATCTTTTGTATATTGTTGTGGGTTTTAATCATTTAGACCTTTATGATATGTACTAGTGGTATGATGAGTACAAGAACAATATGATATACACCCTTTGGCATTTATATTTATGAATGAGATGTGTGTTGTTGAAGTTGAGTATTCCGATCATGTCTATATATGAGCAGGTTAAGGTTGACATGGGACTCGGCGTCCCATGTGCCGTTCACATATCCGGATTGGGTCGTGATGTTAATATATATATATATTATAATTCAATTCAATTTTTTATATATATAATTAATTACTTGCGTTGTTAATATTTAATAAGTCTCGTGCATCGCACAGGTTATTACACTAGTTATTAAAATTATAGAATTGAATTGAATTTCAGTGTTTGGTATGTTTATAAAATGAATTGAATCCATTCAATGGACAAGTTTATCCTTTATTAATATAACATCATATCTAATAGAGTATTATGATTTAGGTAGGAATATTTTTGACAAAGCACTCTTTAAATCTGAATTGAGTGAGAAATAATTTGAAATCGTACATATTTTGGTGTGATTTGTAAATGACTTGCAAATGAGAATTAGAATTCTCTTAAGAATTGAATTCTTACTTTTTATTGTATTCCAAACTTGAGAAAAGAAATCAATTCCTATGAGAATTGAAATTATTTGCTTTCCAAATGGACCGTTAAAAATTCCATTGGGATGATCACAATTGTTTTAGAAATAGTTAATTATGTTTGATATGTAACACCCTGGAAATCGTGTTTAGTATGCGATCGAGTTATGACCGTGTTTGACAACGGCAACAATAACAAGATTTTAACGTTGTGATTAAATGATTATTTATCATGTTCTTATGGCGTGACTATGTATGATGTGTTGGTTTGAAGTTGTGTGATGAGGATACCTATGTGGCGATTTTTGTATTCTGACAGTACGAGCTATGGTGAATTAAGGTGTCGTAAAGAATTAATTATGATTAGTGATATTTGATATATGATGATGATAAAAATCAAATTGTTGTGGTGATGGATCAAGTATAATTTTATGAAATTTATTTATGGCTGAAAAGTATGATAATTGAACATAGTCATGCATGTGCAAAGGTGAAATGTATGCAATCCTATGTTATTTAGTGACGAATAATATAATAATGGTATTGTCTATGATAGACATGTTCATGAGAAGTGAGAAATAAGAAACGAGATAATTATGTGACAACATATGTATATGTGTAAGTGCATCTGTGTACATTTACGTACCCCAAGTAAATGGTGTATGTGTTTAAATTTCCTTACTCAGGAGAAAGATCGGTGTTAAGTTTATTTATATATATATATGTTGAAGTAATATATATATATATATAATTATGCGGGATATATTAAAATGAAAAATGTGCTTATGTGAGTATAACATTACATATATGTATGTGTACATATTTATGTCAGGTGAATACAAAATTTGCATATCTGTATATATATATATACATATATATGCATATATATATATATATATATATATATATATATATATATATATAGGTGTGTGCGTGTGCATATGTATTAATGTATATAAGTGTACATGTATTTGTTTTGCGTGAGTAAGTGTTATATAATAATTTAAGTTTGTTTGAGAAGCAAGGCAAACTTAATATTATTATGATACGAGCCAGAGAACCCCTGAGAGAGGTAATATTTTGTTGAGACCTTAATATTTAAATTTAGAGTCCCAAATTGGTGTTTAGAAAATATTTGGAAAATATTTCCCACCAATATTGGAAAGTTATGATTTTAAAGCTATTATTATTAAATTTCGCATTTTTATGATTTTAAGGAAAAATCCTTTTAATATATAAATAATGTGAAATTAATAATATAGTGAGATAATTATTTTAGACTTATTGAGAGTCTCATAATATTAAGGAAATTTTCATAACGATCATATGTCATTTTCTTATTTTAAATATTGAATGTTTAGTGAGTTATTGAGTAACCCGAGAGAGAGCCTGAGCTAGATCCTAAACACAACTGGAGCAACTTTTTAGGACCCTGAGCTCTCCAAAATTTATTAAACTCCCACCATAAAACTTAGTTGCAATTTCTTACTCAAAATCATACTCAAACACATACTCATACTCACCACCTAAACACACTAACACTACAACAACACAAAAATTAAACAAAACACCCCCATTTTTCCCCTATAAGTCTGGGCCACCCCCACCCCACTTAAGACACAATTTCTTTTACTTCAAACACACATTTCAGAAGCATTTTCTCCCCCTTGGAGAACCCATTTTCGGCCAGCTTTCTAGAGGGTGAAGGGAAGCCATTTTCATTCAACTTTCTCTTGCATTTTCTTGATTCTAAGGTGAGTTATCAACCCTCTTCATAATCCCTCTGATTTTGTTCATTGTCCAGAGCTTCTTGCTCCTTGTTCTTGCTGAAATGTCCTCTGAATTTCGAGTTCTAAGTTGCATGTAGCCATATTTCAAGAGTGGTGATGAATGGAGCTTGTTTGATGCTTACATGTTGAGTCTTGACACTTGCATGTGTGAGATTTTGTGTTTTCCTTGCATTAGATTTTGAGATATGGAGTTTGAGTACTGATTGTATGTGTATGTAAGTGTGATTGATGATTTCTAAGTGATTTGGATGAGTGGGTATGAGTTTTGGGGTCAGTTTAGAGTTAAAACACGATTTCTTCATTTTCTGCAGAATTTGTGCTGTGGGGATCGATCCCCACCCCTGGAGGATCGATCCTCATGTTGAAAAATTGCTAATGCTGAAAAATTTCAAGTGGTGATCGATCCCCACTATGAGAGGATCGATCCCCATGCTATAAAAATGTGTTTTCTGCCATTTTAAAGGGGGGGATCGATCCCAGACCCTTGAGGATCGATCCCCTGGGCAAAATTTTACCCGGGAGGAACAATTTTAGTGCAGGATCGATCCCAGACCCCTGGGGATCGATCCCCTGCACCAGAAAAGTAAAAATTCACCTGTTTTCATCCTATTTCAAGTAAAAGTTTTCAAATAATGATTAGAGGGTTAATATACTACGTAAGGTTTAAATAATTCCCCAGCAGCCTTGTGACTATATGTATATATATAATGGTATGATTTTGTGTTATTAAAGATTTTGAGAACACTTTAAAATGCCTTTGTGAAAGAATCATATGACTCAAAATAAAGTGTTACCATGAGTAGTACTCAGGAGGGAAATTTAAGGATATTGAATACCTGTATTATGTGCTAAATGCTGAGTTGGTGAATTTTGATGCTCGTAGGGCGATTCTTTAAGGGTTGTAATGAAGGTTTAACTGTTATATGTTTATGTGCACGCTAAATTATACGGGAATCTGTAAAGTACACGTAACTAAGAAATCGATATACATGCTTAAGATTTTAAGAGTGCGAAGTTAAGAATGATTTGTATATGTTTATGATGAAAAGATAAAGCGTGATGAAAAGGAGTGTAATCGTATATTCTGAAGTAAGAAGCTAAATTCCATACTGATGTGAAATGATACTGGAATGATGAATTGAATCGATAATTGTATGTGATTGTGCATAATGCCGGTATGCATTGATTTTTGTGATAAAGCTTGTTAGTTGAGGTGATATGTTATGTGTGGCTGATGTGTAGATGATTATGTGATGATAGTTGAGATAATGATGTGAAAATATGTTATATTTATATGCGATGTAGAACCTCTTAAATGAGATTAAAGCGAATTATGAGATGGTAATGCATTATGAAATGATACGTTTAGTTATGAGTACTGCGGGAATGTGATGTAGCAAGGTGATAATCCACTGAAATGAGAAGTTAGTCTAGACAACAAGATATTAGTCTAGATGACAAGATGATAAATTAAACAATGAGATGATGGTTAAGATAATGAAACGTGTCATGATGATGTTAGACTAAGACTATGTGTATGGGGAAAAGATGATATTATAGAAAGTATGTGTATGGATGTGATGTTATATGCAAATGATTAGAAAATGTTATATGGGTAATAAGGAGTAATGAGGTGATGAGTTCATTATGAGAAGATAAACCTTACATTGATATGAGATGATGCTTTATGTGCACTATGCTTTATGTAAATCTTATTGCTTATGGTAAAGGATTAATGGTATGAATTAAATAGAATGTATGTGTTGGTTTACCTCAAGGGTTGGATTGAGTTTTGTGACCGCTCACCGAGGCGAAGAGAATAATCGGTTAGTGCCGCTTACCGAGGCGAAGAGAAAAAAATCGGCTACGACCGCTCACCGAGGCGAAGAGAATAATCGGTTAGTGCCGCTCACCGAGGCGAAAAGAACAATCGGTTTTGATCGCTTGCCGAAGCGAAGAGAATAATCGGTAGTGTTGCTCGTCGAAGTGAAGAGAATTAATGGGTGGACATAGGATGAATATCTGGATTGTTGATATGTTTGTGATGATACGATTGAGAGTATGATATTATGTTTAGATGCTTGAGAGATGAGAGCGTCATTCATATTAGTTGAGGGAAATATGAGAACTTAGAGAGACCCTAGGTTCCCTTAGAAACGGATCAGTAAGATGTTTGAACAAGTCAAAGTAAGGACTCCGCCTTTTTAGAAAGTAAAGCACCGTTTTATACCCGAGTGTTACTTTGACTGGCTAGAATCGATGTTTTCGAGCACGTAGATCCGTGTGCTCTGTGTAACTCACTAAGACGTCCCCGTCTTACTCATTTCCCTCTTGATGCTTCGATTCTAGATACGTATGGAGCAGCCACCGCCGCCACCCCTGCCCCGCCGACTGACATATGACTTCGCGGTAGCGAGCTACAGGCCGTGGACCGGCGGCGTGACCATGGTCTCCACCGTATCCGGGGTATATCGTTTCTTCATCTCGGAGCTCATGGCGAGATACCCCGCTCCTATTTCTGATCCTGCACCCGCACCTGTCCCAGCGCCCGCTCATCCGCCACCACCCCCACTGCCCATACCCGCTCCGGAGTCGGATGAGTCAGACCCCGACGAGGAGGGGTACGAGAGTGACGAGGCAGCCCCGCCCACCGACGAGGGCAAGCAGATGGAGGACGAGCCGAAAGTAATATCCTTAGCAGGAGGACCAGCACCGAGCGTGGAGAGTGATGGTTGACATCGGGCGGAAGACACCGGAGCCACGACTGGAAGATCGGCTTTGTAGCCGCCCCTTTTAACTCTAGTTATATCTTTTGGTCTGTATATGTTGTTCTGGAGCTTTTGTACCCCTGCGAGGGAGTTAAACACTCTTTTGGCTTGTATATATTTATTGGGCAGCTTTGCACTCCACCTCAGTCCACTTTGTACATCCGGACCAGGACTTTACACTGTCCATTTTTGGGTTGTAGCAGCTCTTTTCATATTATATGGCATGTATTAAACAGAACCTCTAATATACTTAAATATTTTTATATTGCACTCCTACGCATGTATTATTTATTTAATATTATGACCATTGATGTATGAGTCTCTATTACTTATGCTATTCTTCATATACTTCTAGATGCTTATCCAGGATATCTAATCGTGCTATTGAATCTGATGGGTCATGGCTTTCGAGTCCTGCTATCGATTTATCGTTTATATGGGTTACAAAAATATATTTTACTCATATGTTTCAAAAAAAAAAAACAAGGGGTTTTTGGGTATTATATAACATTGCAAATTGTTAATTATGTCCATGACATAGTTAATAAATTGGGATGTTACATGATAAATCTTTTCACTTTTAAAGAACTATATCACGAAGACTAAAATTAATCTTTTGACCACAAGTGTGTAGGTAACAATATCAAAATACATGGATTTACATTATTATCCTTTTATTTATTTATGACTCTTCATCAAATAAAAAATATCCTTTCTTGTAATATACAATTTTGAAACATACTTCTTTATCATTATTTCAAAATACAAATCAATCCTTAAAATTTAATACTTTAGAACAAATTCAATTAAAATTAGGATTAATTCTTTCAAAAGGACTTTTTACCAAAATTTAAACAAAACGAACCCTTGGCATGCATGAATGATCAAGTTTCTCTTGAACCATTTCATTGATGATAAACTTGTAAATTTTGAATTGATATTTACTTTGAAAAAAACAGAACCATAATATTAGGGGAAAATGTATCAATTAACAAACAACTTATTTAGAAAACAATGGTTCATTTAAAATTATTACGGCTATTTAACATTATCACAGCAAATTCACGACATCGAATATGGTCAAACTCAAGCTAACAAAAATAATAATAACTTAAGCATCTAAATGATCCATAACTATATTAAAAAAAACAGAGGCAGCACAATTAGCAGCAAACAAAAATACAGGATTAGTAAAATAACTACCATAAATCCATATCCATGCAAATTTTTACAAAACAAAATACATAGAAGACTAAACCAATCAAAAGGAAACGAGACACAACTTAATCAAACAGACCCAAACCCATGTCCTCATCAGATTCTTCGGCAAGGTCATCCCCCTATTCCTCTTCCTTGGCAGCAGCAAAATTCAACATTAATTTGACACAACTAAATAATAAGAAACAGTGAAATTAATGCTATAGAACCAACCAAGTGAGTGCATTGTTGCTACTCTAGATCGCCTACTGAGGACCTGCGTTGTTGTAATACCTTGGGTAGTCTGAGTTGTTTGAGTAAGAGATCACGGTACACCCGGGGAGATAGGACCATGTGGGACCCACCTCCCCACCCTTTTTCCTTCATTTCCTTCCTTTTCCCTTCCCCATTCCTGTAACCTCCCTCTCTCTTTTCTTTCTCTCTTTCTTTCCTTCTTCTTCTCTACCCCTCCCTCTCAAATCTCTCTCAAACCCCAACCAAATTCCATTAATCATCAAAGATCAAGCTAGCTTTGTTCATCTAGTATATTGTGGGTAAGTGTAGTGTATTTCTTTTTCTCTCTTGGTGTATTTTCTCCCTAATTTTCGGATTTGGGGTTTTAGGGCTTAAGATTGGGGTTTTTGATTTTGTTGTGAGATTGAGATTTGTGATGTGTTCTCTAGGGTCTCAACCAACTAGGGAAGCTCCGGGGAACTCATCCTAGCTCCGGGTGGAGTCTTGGAGCTCATTGGAGTAATTTGTGAGTAATGTGTTATTTGTGGTTTATGTATGATTTTGATTGAATCTGTGAATTTCTTGTTATGATAGTTGATAGGGACTGAGATTGGTTGATATATAATTGATATTGCATGTTGGTTGTGTTTGATTTGGATGGGTTGTGGTGAAAATGTGGATTTGGAGATGATTTTCGCGAAGTTTTCTGCAGAATTTCGTCTCTGACCCAGGCTGTAATCGATTACAGCGATTTGGTAATCGATTACTGTAATCGATTACCAAGACTCTGTAATCGATTACTGTAATCGATTACCACTGGTTTGTAATCGATTACAGACAACCTATTTTCGCAAATATTTTCTTTAGAACGAAATTTGAAGCTGGTAATCGATTACAGAGGTATGTAATCGATTACATCAGTACAAAAACTCTATTTTTAAGACTTTAACTTCAAATTCTTATACTTTTAAGTTATGTATTCAAATCTATTCGTTCACCACTACCCAAAACTCGATACTGAAATGTTGTGATGATGAATGAGTGATTATGAATGAGATGTGCCACTAACAGCGCTAAATAGGATAAAAGTTGAATGAATTAAGATATGGTAAATGTTGAGGAGGGGCATAGCTCGCGGGGTCGTAAATGGGAAACCTGATGAGGGGCATAGCTAGCGGGGTTTCCCAGTATGGTGTCTGATGAGGGGCATAGCTCGCGGGACATCCATACTACCTATGAACATGAGTCGGGGCCGTGCTCCAGGTGCTCATAGGTTAAAAGATACCAAGATAAAGAGAATGTATAAGAACGATGAAATTGATATATATTTATTATTGGTTTATGTTGTAGCTGCTTTGCACTGTTGTATGCTACATACACTGCTTATAACCTATTTATTCACTGAGCGTATGACTCACCATTCATACAATATGTTTTCAGATCAAGGTGCAGATCAAGGGACGAGTTCATCCGTTCCTCCGGGTTCTTAGATTCGGTGAGCCTCATGTGTTAGAGGCATTATGTATTTCCTAGCTAGTGTATGCTCCTTATGTTACAGACATGATTCCTTGGACTATGGTAGAGGATGAACGTTGTATAAGTCTATGTAAGACTTATTGTTATTGTGTTGATGTCGTTAGGCTTAGTTATGGATATGTATGAGGACATGTATGACATATGAAGGTGTGTGTTAGCACGAGAAGGGGGGGTTGAATCGTTGTTAGATTTTCAAAATACTCTTCTAAAACTCTTTCTTTCAAAAACACTTCTCAGAAGGGTATCCTTCTGAGTCGCAGCGGAGAGTCCTTCTGAGAAAGTAAAGTTTCTCAGAAACTTTGCTTTCTGAGAAGATCAACCTTCTTGGTGATTTCTGAAACTTGTAGATTATAACTATCAAGTGTAAATACTTGTAGTTATAATGAAAGAGAGTTAGTATAATAATAACTATATTAACATGATAATATATTCAAGATATACATGAGATATTAACATAGTTGTAGCAACTAGAAACCATGTATAGAGATACTTTCTAGATAAGTTATCTAATATGAAGAATTAGGAACTTATTCAAGATAATATCTACACACATAATAATATACTATAAACTTCAGAAACACATTCTAGTTCAAAGAGAAATGGTCATAGAGCTTCAGAAACCTCATACGAAGTTTCTGATATTACTTTCTGGTGAGAGCATAATTTTTACTGGTTCATTACGTTATTAATATCTCTCACCCTAGTCATCGAATCAAAGATCCAACCGTTCAAATGTTAGAACTATGTGTCCTTAACATTATCATAAATTTTCAGCTCGATCCAACGGTTAACGAATCCGTATATGAAGCATTACGATGACTAGTTTATAGAAAATCAGCTCTAAGAACTCATTGTGTTCTTGCACGTTTTCACTTCAAAAATTGTCTTTCTCTCTAACGTAATTTTCTGATAGAAAAAGCTAGTTAGTATTATGCATCTTATACTTTATATAGAGTGTGAATTAAGATAAAGATTAAGCAACTAGAAATTAACTAGCAATAAAGTTCAGAGAGAAGTATAGAGAGTAAACACAATTTTATACTGGTTCGGCCAATGATGCCTACATCCAGTTCTCAAACAATTGTTTGAGTTCCACTAACTTTCTTCAAAGTTACAGATATTATCAAGCCTTCTCAGGCTTTCTCAAGTATTCTTTCTTATAGCCTCTTCAGGCTTTACAGTGAATATTCTTTCCACAAGCCTTTCCAGGCTAAGCATAGATATTCTTTCCTCAAGCCTTCTCAGGCTAAGCTTTCGATATTCTTTCCTCAAGCCTTCTCAGGCTAAGCAACCTTTTCACACTAGAAAAGGATTTACATTGCCTTAGATTAAACTAAGGACTTTTCACTCCACTCTTACAAGTAAGAGATTAGTATTCTTTCATCAAGCCACTTCTGGCTTCTCTTGCTTAACTCAACACCATGAGCAAGACTAGTATTCTTTGATTGGTCTCTTCAGGCTACTTTCTCATTCACCATGAGACTTTTACAAGTATTCTTTTCCTAGCCTCTTCAGGCTCTAATTGCTCAACTCCACATGAGTGAGACTTTTACAAATAAATACAGATTTGTGTTTGAAAATGAATGCTTACAAATGAATGCTTAAGGACTTTGAATGAACAAAGGATATCATTAAACAACTCCTATTCAAAGCTTGCAACAACAAGAATATTATCTAATGAGAGGATAAGAATAGAAGATTTCAAGAAATTTTCTTTTGAGAGAAAATTTCTCTTCTACAGAATCTCGGGTTTCTCAAGGAATATGAGTAGAAAAGATTTGATTTAATTCCTTAGAGTGACCCTAGATGCTGTTAGTGATGTGTTATAAAGTTAAATTAATGTTCTAACATCACTAGGAAATTTGGCAGCATTGTAGCAACGTGCAAACTCACTTTGTGTCTTGTTGGGAGCTTATTTATAGCCTTTTCCAGATTATAGCCGTTGTGCACAGTTCCCAAGACTTTCTGATATGTCCTTCTGAGAGACTACCTTCTGAGAGTCTTCTGAGAGGACTGTCTTCTGAGAGCTTTCCGAGAGTACTGCCTTCTGAGAGCTTTCTGAGAGGACTGCTTTCTGAGAGTTTTCCGAGAGTATTGCCTTCTGAGAGCTTTCTGAGAGGACTGCTTTCTGAGAGCTTTCCGAGAGTACTGCCTTCTGAGAGCTTTCTGAGAATTTGTGCTTCTCACAAATTCTATTCAGCCTTCTGAGAAAACTGCTTTCTCATAACCAAGTCAGCACTTCATGAGAAGGCTGATGCATCTTCTTAATGTGTCTTGACTATCCCAATGAGAAGTTTCTGAAAGAGTTTCTTATTTCCTTAATGATGTATCTTCTCATTCAAGATGCCTTGATTAGATCCAGAGGGTGACTCCTCAGATGTAGATTTTTCTCAGCTTCTTGAAGGAACTTCTTGGACAACTTTCTCATAAGCTCACGGCTTCTGAGAGCTTCTCAGATGCTGGATTTCTGAACTTTCTCCGGAAGGTGTATCTTCTGATACTTACTCAGAAAGTCTCTTATGCTGCCTCAGAAAGTACTTTAATATAGATCTTGATTTCCTTAAGTGCTTTCTGAATGATTCTTATCAGAATCCGATGCTTCCATTTTGTCTTCTGGGACTGCTTTCTCGAGCTCGGCTTTCTCAGAAACTTTCTAGTCTTCTTAGAAGACTTTCTTGGCTTCTTGGAGGATGCTTTCGAGAAGTCTTCGTGGTCTTGATATCTTCTCGGTTTGTGAACAGTTTCTTTATCAGAAACTTGAACTTCTTAGCTTCCAGAAACCTATTCTTGAAGTGTTCTGATATTGCAGCTTTCTCCATTCTTCTAGAAGTGCTTTCTTCAGAAGGTTCTCGCATCTTCTGAGTGAAGGCGATCTTCTGAGAATAGGTCCTTCTAAGAAACATCTTGTGCATCCTTCTAAGAAGATTCTGAGTGCATTTCTCAGAGCGCTTTCTCATGTCTTCTTCGCAGGTTGCTCAATAGCATTCTCATGCCTTGATTTCCTTTTGAGAGGCTTTGTTCTTCTTTCTTCTTGCGCTTCTAGAACCATGTGCTTTGAGTGCTTGTAGTTCCAACTTTCTTGTGTATTTTAGCTATCTCAAATAGCTTTCTCACTGCACATATCAACACCCATTAAATTATTCTAACAAAATATTTTCCTTATATTAATTTGTTATCATTCAAAACCAAGTCTTTAATGATTTCCAATCATTAACACTTCTTGGAAGGGTGCTGGAGCTTACAACATATATATTTAGATGTAGGGATTGTGTATGATGGTTTATGGATTAAGCTGAATGTTATGACCAGACTATATGTATGGACCTCATGTATGTGTGTATGTTATTGTAGTTGTGGTTGTTGTTGTTTAGCTGAATTATCGTATGAAGTACAGGTTAAGGCTGACATGGGACTCAGTGTCCCATGTGCCGGTCACGATCCCAGTTGGGTCGTGACAGTTGTTAAAGAAAATACCAAAGTAGGAGCTCTCTATCAATTATACTATTTTTTTTTTGGTTTCCCACGGTATCTCCCAGCTCAGAATTACTCAGCAGAAGTATACATTAACATCGCACCTAACGAGCTTTCAAATCCATTTACAGCCGCAGATAAATTATAAATGCATAATAATTGACACCAAGAGAAAATATGCAGAATTGGAAAATTTGATTGAACTTCATTAATTGCAACCCTACGTGAATTCGGTTTTTGGATTTTACTCAATCCAATAATATTTCTATACTACTATAATATGTCATTGTTTCCGCTCAAATGTGCATTACATAATAGACTTTTGGAACAGTGAGAATGTCAAGAGATGAGTGCATTCAGGTTGAAGTGAACATTTTTAATTTTCCATATGTGGTAATCCAAACTCTTCATTAATGAAATCAAGATTGGAGCTCCTGAATATCTCCCACCAGTGTCTATCATTGTCTGGCAGAACTGGGTGGTGCTTACTCATAGTTAAATGCAGGCAGTAACTAACAATAATTGCCACAGTTGCTGGGGATAAGACAATCACAAACACTATTTGTATGAACTGCAAAATGACAACCAAAATAATTTCAGTATACAATGAATTAATAGGGTAACCAATACATCACTAGGGTCAGAAGCAATGTTTAATGTGAGATAGGCATATAACAAACCTTAGTGGGTATTCCGTCATGAGCATAAAACTCAGGCACAGATGACAATATATATTCTTTGTAATATTGTGGAACATAACGGCCCATGAAGAGAGAAAAGCTCAGGATGAACATTGTCTGATGCCTGTTTATGTTGCAGAAGTTAAGAAAACCAAGGCCCGCTGATGCTGCTCAATTCAGAAAGTAGCATTACAGCCAAATAAGCAAGAAGTCCATGTTTGAAATGAACAATAGATGATATAAGCAAGATTCATCCAAGAGGCACTACATTGCACACAACAAGTTTTATGGCAGAATGGTGGGTACTTGTAGGTATTATGTTAATTGTTGTATCATGAATTATTTGTAATCTATTATTCACTGAGCGTATGACTCACCAATTCATACAAAACATTTTCAGTCTCAGGAGCAGATCGAGGGATGGACTCGTCCGTTTCACCGAGGTCTTAGTTATGGTGAGCCTTGTGATCTAGAAGCCTTACGTAATAGTTGAAAGTTTATGTCTTGTGCTCCATAAAGTTACAAATAGGATTCTTGAGATTGTATGTATTAGGGTCTATGTAAGACTCACTGAAGATCTTTTGTATATTGTTGTGGGTTTTAATCATTTAGACCTTTATGATATGTACTAGTGGTATGATGAGTACAAGAACAGTATGATATACACCCTTTGGAATTTATATTTATGAATGAGATGTGTGTTGTTGAAGTTGAGTATTCCGATCATGTCTATATATGAGCAGGTTAAGGCTGACATGAGACTCGGCGTCCCATGTGCCGTTCACATATCCGGATTGGGTCGTGATGTTAATATATATATATTATAATTTATATATATATATATATATATATATTATAATTTATATATATATATATATATATTTATTTAACTACTTGCGTTGTTAATATTTTAATAACTCTCGTGCATCGCACAGGTTATTACATTAGTTATTAAAATTATAGAATTGAATTAAATTTCAATGTTTGGTATGTTTATAAAATGAATTGAATCCATTCAATGGACAAGTTTATCCTTTATTAATATAACATCATATCTAATAGAGTATTATGATATAGGTAGGAATGTTTTTGACGAAGCACTCTTTAAATCTGAATTGAGTGAGAAATTGTAACATCCCAATTTATTAACTATGCCATGGACATAATTAACAATTTGCAATGTTACATAACACCCAAAAACCCCATGTTTTTTTTTTTGATTGAAACGTATATATGTAAAATATAATTTCGCAAACCCCTGTGTACAATAAATCGGTATCGAGACTCAAAGCCATGACCAATCAGATTAGTAGCACGAATAGATAACCTGGATAAGCGCCTAGAATATCAATAGAAATGCCAATAATATAATAAAGGCCCATGCAACAAATGGCCATAATATTAATATGTAACATATGCATCAGAGTGGAAAATATCAAGGTTTGAGTGTATCAGGATCCTGTTTAGTACATACAGAAATAAGAATGGAGCTGACATGATCAAAATAAATAAGTCTGAAATCCTGGTCCAGATATACAAAAAGGACTCAGGTAAAACTGCTGTTCGTTAAATACATTTACATGCCAATAAAGAGTCAATCCCTCGCAGGGGTACAAAAGGGCTCCATATAAAAGATAACTTATAAACAAAAAGCAAAGATGTCAATGGTCAGCTGCACGTCGGTTAGGTGGTCATGATCGGCGCCTCACCTACTGGCGCTCCCGGTATCCTCACTCATAGCTGAACCTGTGGCAGAAGAAGACGCCTCAGACTTCACCATGATGTAGTCAACGTCCGTCCAGAAGTCCGCCAAATCCTCACTCGAGTAGCCCTCATCCTCCACTGGGTCCGACTCTGTCGACTCCGAGACCTGAGAAGGCGGTGGAGGTGGTGGCGGAGAAACAGACGCCTGAGCTGGGGCTGGAGCTGGAGCAGGAGCTGGGGCAGGAACGGGAGCAGGGTACCTCGCCAGAAGTTCTGGGATGAAGAAGCGTTGTACCGCGGAGATAGTCGACGCGACAGTCACCGCACCGGTGGCCGGCGTGTAGCTGGACCAAGCGAAGTCATATGTCTCGTGGCGCGGCGGGGGCTGCGACGGCTAGTCCATCTAGAATCGAAGCATCAAGAAAAGAGAGCGTAAGACGAGGTCGTCTTAGTGAGTTACCTTGAACACACGGATCTACGTGCCCGATGTATCGATTCTAGCTAGTCAAAGTAATACTTGTATCAAACGGGACTTGTATTTTCTCAAAAACTCAAGTGCTTACTTTGACTAGAACAAACAACTTAACGATCCGTTTCTAGAGGGGGAACCTATGAGTCTTTCTAAGTTCTCGCGGTTCTCTCACTGTACAATAAATGCTCACCCCTCTCACATGTCATTACAGCCGACCAAAATCGGTTTCGCACTTGTGGTAATCACCACATCAAACTTCCAACAGCAATTATACATAGTATGCAACAAGCCAACGCTTTCACGTTATTCATATTAATAAGCATGCATGAGAGTAATTCAAATAACATATAAACTTTGAGGCGTATCCGAATACACCCACCTCCCAGATACCCTCTAATGGCATATTCGAATACACCCACCTCCCAAATAGCCACATCGGCATACTCGAATACACCCAACTCCCAAGTAGCCGGCATCAGCGTACTCGAATACACCCAACTCCCAAGTAGCCGGCATCAGCGTACTCGAATACACCCAACTCCCAAGTAGCTGGAAAAAGGCCTACTCGAATCCACCCAAACTCCTAAGTAGCCATATAATACTTCAATCTTCCCAAACCAACACAACCACGCAATACATATACAAATCTCTAAATTACAGCTTAACAATCAAATTCTCAACATCACAGCATGCATTTCCAAAGGCTCACAACTAAGTGGCTCATTGTTCATAATTTTACAACTCATTCATGTTTCACAATTTAAGCATGGCTCACAATTTAAGCACAAAATCACAATCACTTCATCATGAACATATCACAATTCACTTTGGTCTCAACTAAGGGATTCTACCACCCATATTTACATAGCATGCTTGTGCATTATTATCATACGCATTCGTCATCATATATAACTCCATTCACACACACTCGTCAATTCAAATTTCATAACATTCACATAAACGGGTTTGGGTTCTCCGAACACCATGTTCTTGCTACGGACTAAAGCATTAAAGCCCTCGTCACACACATAGCCTAGTCTCATTCTTATCTTTATCACCTATCACAAAAACTCCCATGTCACCCCTTAACTAACAATTCTTTACACATCAACTTATATATATATACACTCCATTTCTCTTTTCATGATTAAAAACATTGCTACACACTTACTTTCATCACTTTAAAATAGTATGTTAACCCCATTATCATTATTTGAAGACTTGTAATTGAATTAGGGTGAAAATAAGTGAAATTGTACTTTTCAGGTGCAGGGGATCGATCCTCAGGGGTCCGGGATCGATCCTGCCTCAAAATTTTACAGAAAACATGTTTTTGCAGCCTGGGGATCGATCCTCTCATAGTGGGGATCGATCCCCACTTAAAATTTTCCAGATTCAGCCATTTTTCCCCTTGGGGATCGATCCCCACAGCACAGATTCTGCAGAAAATCCAGAAATCGTGCTTTTGCTCTCCAATCACCCTAAAACCCATACCCACTCATTCAAATCACCCAAAAATCATTCATCCAACATATATACACATAGCATAAGTGTTTAGACTCAACATCTCAGAATCAAACTCAAGGAAAACACAATCTCATACACATGCAAGCACCAAACTTCACATGCAAGCACACACAAGCTAAATACATCAGATGCATCAAGGAACTACACCATGCATCAAGAAGCTCGAAATTTAGGGCTGGTTTTAAGCAAAAATCAGAGGCAAGGGGGTTCTGAAATGGTGTAGAACATGCAAGGATCACAAAGGGTATGGTAGCTCACCTTAACAATGGAGGATTTAGCAAGAATGAAGCTTGAAGATGGCCTCCAAGACCTCTCTGGTGGCTGGCCGAAAATGAGAGGGGAAAGGGGAGGAAGAGAGCTCTGAGAAATGGTGTTTTGGTGAAAAATGAAAGTGTTGTTGAGTGGGGTGGGGTGGCCGAGAACTTAAAGGCTAGGGGGTGTGGTGTTTTGTTAATTTTTGAGTTGTTGTAGTGTTAAATGTCTCTAGGTGGTGAGTATGAGTATGTGTTTGAGTATGATTTTGAGTAAGAAAATGCAACTAAGAGTTATGATGAGAGTTAAATAAATTTTGGAGAGCTCAGGGTCCTAAAAAGTTGTTCCGGTTGTGTTTAGGATCTAGCTCAGGCTCGCTCTCAGGTTACTCAAAAACTCACTAAACACTCAATTTTAAAATAAGAAAATGATATATGATCGTTATGAAAATTTCCTTAATATTATGAGACTCTCAATGAGTCTAAAATAATTATCTCATATTATTATTAATTTCACATTATATATATATAAATAGGAATTTTCCTGAAAATCGTAAAAATGCGAAATAATAATAATAATAGCCTTAAAATCATAATTTTCCAATATTGGTGAGAATATTTTTCAAATATTTTCCGAACACCAATTTGGGACTTAAATTTTAAATATTAAGGTCTCAACAAAAAATTTTATAACGATCATTACTCCTCTCAGGGGTTCTCTAACTCATATAATAATAATATTAAGTCTGCCTTGCTTCTCAGCAACTTAGATTATTATTATAGTAACTTATAGAATATTCACAAAATTTAGTCACATAAAACAATTGCATATATATATATTTATGCACCCATATACATAAATAAATATATATATACAACTTATTTTAATCATGAGACATAAAATATGTTCCCTTACACATATATGCAAATATTTATTTATTCTCACATAAGCACCTTAATATATCAAGCATGATTATATATATATATATACACATCACTACTGCAATATATATGTATAAATTAAACACCGGTCTCTTCCCTGAGTAAGGAAATTTACTTAATTAAATTCAAACATATACACCATTCACTTTGGTTCCCTAAAATATATTTATCTCAGGCATTACCATACAGTTTGTTCCAACTTTAAATATCAATCACCAATCAATCCAAATATTCATCCCCATCAAATAAAATAATTAGTCTTAGCATCATGTTACCCGTGTGCGCACTACACATGTACACATATACATATACCAGTCATAGAAAACACCTCATGAAATATCACCACATATAAAATACACATATATATAGCTCTAAGCTCCGGGCACCAAAACCCGCACCGGCGACTGAGAATACACAAAACAATAAAGTCCCGAATCACGGGTGTTACAGAAATAATTTGAAATCATACATATTTTGGTGTGATTTGTGAATGACTTGCAAATGAGAATTAGAATTCTCTTAAGAATTGAATTCTTACTTTTTATTGTATTCCAAACTTGAGAAAAGAAATCAATTCCTATGAGAATAGAAATTATATGCTTTCCAAATAGACCGTTAAAAATTCCATTGTGATGACCACAATTGTTTTAGAAATAGTTAATTATGTTTGATAAATCTTTTCACTTTTAAAGAACTATATCACTTTTAAAGAACTATATCACGAAATTAATGCTATAGAACCAATCAAGTGAGTGCATTGTTGCTACTCTAGATCGCCTACTGAGGACCTGCGTTGTTAAAGAAAATACCAAAGTAGGAGCTCTCTATCAATTATACTATTTTTTTGTTTGGTTTCCCACGGTATCTCCCAGCCCAGAATTACTCAGCAGAAGTATACATTAACATCGCACCTAACGAGCTTTCAAATCCATTTACCACCGCAGATAAATTATAAATGCATAATAATTGACACCAAGAGAAAATATGCAGAATTGGAAAATTTGATTGAACTTCATTAATTGCAACCCTATGTGAATTAGTTTTTTGGTTTTAACTCAATCCAATAATATTTCTATACTATTATAATCTGTTATTGTTTCCTCTCAAATGTGCATTACATATTAGTGTTAGCTCCAAGAACCCTACATTGTCATAAGATGTTCTGAATGATAAAAATCTCTTAGTGTTGGATAACAATTTTGCTTGTGAATACTAATGGTTTCATCAAGTGTTTCAGGAGGTTAACCTATGAGGTATTAAAAATTTAAGAAAACACCTGAAGCAAAAGAGCAACTAAGAGGCGCATAACATAAGCTTAAGGAGCTAAGAGGCACATAGCACAAGCTAAAGCTAGAGGCTCATAGCATAAGCTAAAGCTAGAGGCTCATAGCATAAGCTGAAGACACCGAGGGAAGCTTCTTGCACCACAAGCAAGCTATAGATGGAGCATAGCATAAGCTCAAGACCCCAAGGGAAGCTTCTTACACCAAAAGCAAGCTATAGGTGGAGCATAGCAGAAGCTATAGGTGGAGCATAGCAGAAGCTATAGGTGGAGCATAGCATAAGCTCAAGACACCAAGGGAAGCTTCTTGCACCACAAGCAAGCTATAGGTGGCGCATAGCATAAGCTCAACACATCAAGGAAGCTGAAGCAAGCTCAAGCTAGTAAGCAAACCTACCTTGTAACCAAAGCTAATCACCTAAGCTTGGTGATAGTAGAACAACCTAAGCACACCAAGGAAGCTCAAGCTCAAGTAAAGCTCAAGCAAGCATAGGCACATATAAGCATGAGCTCAAACATTAAAGTCAAGTTCAATATTTCCTTATTTGGAAGTGGACTTGGATGACTATATATACTCCATCATTTGACAAGAACATCAAGAGAATCAAGAACAAAAAAGCCGAAACTCTGTAAAAAATCCTAACAACTATTTGTACTCGAATTCATATACATTTAGATCAAAAGGGGTAATTTATAAGGATTTAGCTAAGAACAATTTGAATATCCTTGCATTTGCAAGTTAAGCTTTGAAGATCAAATAAGAGCAAAACTTAGTTGCATCTAAGTTCTTATTTGATTCTTAGAATCACAAGAATCTCTTCAATTCACTGTTTGTACAAGTCCTTCTAGTTGTGAAGGCAGAAGTCCTTGAAGGTTCAAGGCAGGGTAGAAAGACCTTCTGTGTTGAAGGCATGGAAGTCATCTCTAGGTTGAGGTGCAGTTAGTCACTTCAAGTGTGAAATGCAAGAAGTCCCCAGTGGTGTGCTGAGGCAGGAATTCCTTCAAGTCTTTGGAGGTGGTGATTAGTAAACTCTCAAGTGAAGCTTGAGGACTGGAGTAGGCACATTGCCGAACCAGTATAAAAACTTATTGTGTGCACTCTCTCTATCTTTATCTTTTACATAGCATTTTCGCATAACATAGAGCACACACACTTGCACCTAACTTGATTAAAGTAACATAACTTAGCCACCTAGAGCCAAAGCTCAAAGGCTACATCAATTAACTTAATCTACAAGCACAAAGTGATTATAACATAAGCAAGCCTTACACCTAAGGCTAAGCTAATTCGAAACTTAAGCTTGCATCATTCTCTAATCCGCTATACTCTATAACTAGACAAGCTTATATCTTGATCAGAATTTAAAGTTTCAGGAAGCAAAGTTTTAAGCAAACGTGATTCAACCCCCCTTCTCACGTCACAAGCACCTTCAATTGGCATCAGAGCTCGGCCTTGGGGTTGAGCACTCTGACAAGTGTCAAGGAAAAGATCAAGGGACCTATGGCAACCAACAACGCATACATTGCTGATGGCGCCTCAACAAGCAGACCACCAATGTTCTTGGGTGGTGACTATGGATATTGGAGGGATAGGATGACACTATTCATCCAACTCAATAGCCTGGATTTGTGGGACATTGTAGAAAATGGAGGCAATCCAGTTCCAACAGGGTCTAAACCCACATGGACAGCTGCACAGAAGGAGCAGGTCTAGATGAACAAGAAAGCTAAGTACATACTCCTATGTGCTTTAACCAAAGAAGAATACAACAAGATAGTGTCTTGTGATTCAGCAAAGGAGATATGGGACAGGCTTGAAGTATTGCATGAAGGCACCAGTCAGGTTAAGGAGACAAAGATATCTATGCTTGTACATAAGTATGAGTCCTTCAAAATGAAACAAGGCGAAAGCATAGATGACTTAGCAGTCAGATTCCTCAATATAATAAATCAACTTAAAGTGCTTGGGAAAACATATCGAACCTCAGAAATGGCTATGAAAATCCTAAGAAGCCTGACTCCAAAATGAAGACCAAAAGTGACATTGTTCAAGAGGCCAAGGACCTCAAGAAACTCGGTTGAGATGAACTCCTTGGGTCTCTAAAGACTCGTGAGATAGAGTTAGCTGCAGAAGAAGAGTCAAGCTCCTCTAGACACCAAAAGACTTTGGCTCTCAAGAGCACCTATGTCAGGAAACACAACAAAAACAAGGCTCTTAAGGTAGTTGAAGAATCTAAAACAGAAGAAGAGTCAGAAGAGTACTTGGATGAAGAAGAGATGTCCATTCTTGTCAGGAAGATGACAAGAGCGTGGAATAATCGCTCCAAGAAGGGAAAAGAGGCTCTAGCTATAAAGGAGAAGAGGGGAAAGACCAAGCTAGAAAACACCACTTGCTTTTAGTGTGGTGAAAAGAGGCACTTCAAGAATGATTGTCCCAAGAACAAGCTGACCAAGAAGAAGTTCTTCAAAAAGAAAAAGGGCTTGGCTGCAGCGTGGAGTGAGTCAGAGGCTGAAGACTCAAACTCAGAGGAAGAAACAGAGGAGGAAGCTAACCTCTGCTTCATGCTAGATGCTCACACTGACTCTGAATCTGACTCTAGTGATGAAGATACTGAGGTAGATTTCAATATTCCCTCTCCTTCTTACCATGAGCTCTCTAATCTTTACGATGAGTTGTTAATGGATTCAAAGCAGCTCACAACTCATTTTTTGACCACTAAAAAGGCTTTGAAAAACTTTGAGTCAGAAAATGAGTTGTTAAAGTCTAAAAATGAGAAGCTTGAACAAAAACTCCAAGAGATGATAAAGGATAATATCAGTCTTGGTGAGTTATGCAAACACTTTGAAACATATGCTTCTGTGTTTGTGGAGAAGGCTGAGACTGCCATGTACCAAGCACAGAAGACAAATGCTCTTCTCATTAAAGATTTAGAAAAAATGGTGAATGGAACCAAGATGCTTGACATGATGCTATGTGGGCAAAAGCCATACTTAGATCACACAGGCCTTGGGTACACACCAGTGTTTCATGAAGACACTTTGATACCACCAACAGCTAGAGAGCCTATACCTACCTGTCTCTTTTGTTTTAAACATGGGCATAGCAGAGAGAGATGTCCAATGCTCAAAAGAGGAACCACATCCAAAGCCAAGAGTGGCACTAGGAAAGGTACCTCCAAGAGAACTTGGAACCCTCAACAGCCTAAGCCAAAGGCTAGAAAGGCTAACACAAAAGGACCCAAGAAGGCATGGGTACCAAAAACACATTTCTCTGTGACTGCAGGTACATCATTGAGCTCAACATCACCACCTCAATGAGGAGTGGTAGATCGCTAGTGGCTGATCTAGGAAAGCCACACAAAGGTCATATGTGTGCAAGGAGATGTTATCCACATAGAAGGACTCATCAAACCATTGTAAGCTCAAGAACCCAAATTCATCAAATCCGGAAGAAATGTTCACAGAATTGGAGCCAGTATATGGACATCCAAATGATCTCAACTATACTCGTGAGAAAAGAAGTTGTAGCTCTCGATCTTAGCTTTCCAACAAGCCAAAGATCACCTGATTCCGATATCTACAACTCAAGATATGACTGAAACAATGAGGTATGCCGCATAGAGAATACAAATCTGCGAGATTACATCAAAGAGCTAGTTGTTACTTCTAGAGTTGTGGTAAGCAACCAACTCTTGGCTTACCACCCAAGGTATGACAAGACTCCCAATCTTTTGTGGTAATACTAGTGCAATAGCTATAGCTAAGAACCCCATTCAACATTCTAGGTCTAAGCACGTATATATAAAACACCATTTCATAAGAGACCATGTGCAAAAAGGTGATATTGAGTTAAAGTTTGTAAATACGGAAGACCAAGTGTCAGATATATTTACAAAGCCTTTAGCTGAAAATCGCTTCAACATGTTGAAGGATATGCTTAGCTTAAAACCTTTTGAAAAATTTTAAGGTTATGAGAAATTTAAAATTTTCAAGAAGTTAGCTATACCTCCCCTAATTGTAGTAATAGGTGCACTAGACTACTAGGTTGAGTACATGAGCTAGGAGAAGTAAGGAAAGAAAAAATTTTAAGGTGAAGCTCATAAGAGGAAGAGAAGTAGCGCATGGCTTGCTAGGAAGTAAGGACGAAGGGTCTCTTTGCAATTAAAAAGTCAACTAAGCTCTAGAGTGTCAACTATTGCTAATTAGTTGATCAACTTAAAATTTTAGTGGACCCCACTCTCTTATTTTCGCCCCATATATATATTATTTAACAAAAATAATTTTATTTTTATTATTTAATTTTGCAAGATTAAAAAATTAATGTTAATTTAATCATTAATTGTCTTGCAATAATATAAGATATGAGAGCATCTTGGGAAATCTCATTAAATGCTAAGATATGAGAGCATCTTGGGAAATATCATTAAATGCTAAGATATCCTCATGGAGCCTTTCCATTGGTTGTGACACTCTAATTGTATTTTTTTCATTAATTGTTCAACCAATCACACACCAATCCTTATTTTCTTAAATCTCTTACAATTTTTTCTTTTTCCTCTCACCCTCTCATCAATTTTCGCCCCCTCTCTGTCTCTTGCTAGCCTCCACTAATTTTTTTTAGCCTATGCTCATATTTTCACCTAGCTTATACTCATACTTTTTACCTAGCCTCCACTCATATTTTCCACCTAGCCTCTTCTCATATTTTTCACCTAGTCTCTTCTCATATTTTCCACCTAGCCTCCACTCATATTTTTCACCTAGCCTCCACTCATATTTTCCACCTAGCCTCTTCTCATATTTTTCACCTAGCCTTTACTCATATTTTCACCTAGCCTCCACTCATGTTTTCACTATGCCTCCTCTCATTTTTTTTAGCCTAGCCTCTCATCACCTCATCACCTCACCTCATCTCCATCACCTCCACCCTTCATAAAGGTTTCACCTTTTCTCATAAAGCTCAAACCTTAACACCTAAAGCTAAAACCTTTACCCTCAAAGCCTTCACCTTTACACATAAAGTATTCACCTTTACCTTCCTATAGCTCTCACCCTCGTAAAGCTCTAACCTTTACACCCAAAGCTCTCACCTTTACACCTAACAATCACCTCACCTCACCTCTCACGGCCTCCCTCTCTCTAACCCTCACACCCCTCACAACCTCTATCTCCAACCTCTCTACCTAAGCCTCATACCACTCATCTAAACCCTCCTCATTACATCAATCTCGTGCATACCCTCACCCATACCATAACACATCACCAAACTCTCACAACTCACCTCCTAACCCTTTCAAACTTCACCACTCATCACCTATACACATAACCTTCATCTTAACCTCTCAAACTCGACCTTTAACCCTTTAACGACCATCAAACCATAGCCTTTTCTTGCCCTAGCCTTTTTTTCTTGTAAGCTTCAAACCAAATCCTTGTGTCATAACTACGGGTTCAAAAGGCATAACTAGAGGCAAAGACAAAGGAGTGATCTTGAAGGAAGTGCATGAAGACAAAGGTTAAAACTTTTTGGTGAATTCATGGTAAAGATTCACAAAGGTTGAAACTTTTTGGTGAATACATGTTAAAAATACACAAAGGTTGGAACTTTTTGGTGAATACATGTTAAAAATTCACAAAGGTTAAAACTTTTTTTTCAAACCTTACCCAAGAATCAAAAGGTTGAAACTTTTTGTTCAATCAAGAAGGTTGCACATGTCTAGGGGGAGATTGATGAAGGTGAGAACCTTGAAGATACCAACAACATGGAGGAGAATGAAGTTGAGGGGGAGCATGCTACTCATGAAGAACCACCACCTCAAAGGAAATAATTTTCTTTTATCCCTCTAAAGGAAATTTGGCCATCATCACCACCTCCACAACCTCATTAAGACTTGGTTGCTTCATTTCACAACTTGGAAGTTCAAGGTTTGGGTTACTACCAGAAAAGATCAAGTTCATCCAATGCAAGTCCCAACACCAACACTCTTAGTGAAATTCGGGATCTACTCTTCCTAGCACTTCAAGGCAATAGGTGCTACATTTGAAGACCACCCTTGTTTGGGTTGAATTTTGATGAAAACAAAGGGGGAGGAAAAGTAGATGAAAAGCACAAGAAGTAGTAGCTTCTAAGTAGCCTTTAGTATGATCTTAGTAGTATAGGTGCATACACCTAGGTGGAGCAAATAGCTTACTTTACCTTGATTATTTTTCTTTATGCATAACTTTAAGCATTTCTTTGTATTTTGCTATTGCATAAGTTAAATTACAAAAGTTAAATTCTACTATTTGCTTATTTCTCCATATTATGATTATGCTACTATGAGAAATAATTCCTAAGTCCACAAGACTTAAGAATAATTTTTTATAATAAGATCAATCAAAACACTTATTCTACTTAAGATTGTTATCATCAAAAAGGGGGAGATTGTTAGCTCCAAGAACCCTACATTGTCATAAGATGTTTTGAATGATAAAAATCTCTAAGTGTTGGACAAGAATTTTGCTTGTGAATACTAATGATTTCATCAAGTGTTTCAGGAGATTAACCTATGAGGTATTAAAAATATTAAGAAAACACCTGAAGCAAAAGAGCACCTAAGAGGCGCATAACATAAGCTTAAGGAGCTAAGAGGCGCATAGCACAAGCTAAAGCTAGAGGCTCATAGCATAAGCTAAAGCTAGAGGCTCATAGCATAAGCTAAAGACACCAAGGGAAGCTTCTTGCACCACAAGCAAGCTATAGGTGAAGCATAGCATAAGCTCAAGACACCAAGGGAAGCTTCTTGCACCACAAGCAAGCTATAGGTGAAGCATAGCAGAAGCTATAGGTGGAGCATAGCATAAGCTCAAGACACCAAGGGAAGCTTCTTGCACCACAAGCAAGCTATAGGTGGCGCATAGCATAAGCTCAACACATCAAGGAAGCTGAAGCAAGCTCAAGCTAGTAAGCAAAGCTACCTTGTAACCAAAGCTAATCACCTAAGCTTGGTGATAGTAGAACAACCTAAGCACACCAAGGAAGCTCAAGCTCAAGTAAAGCTCAAGCAAGCTCAAGCTCAAGCTCAAGCAAGCTCAAGCAAGCATAGGCGCATAGAAGCATGAGCTCAAGCATTAAAGTCAAGTTCAATATTTCCTTATTTGGAAGTGGACTTGGATGCCTATATATACTCCATCATTTGACAAGAACATCAAGAGAATCAAGAACAAAAAAGCCGAAACTCTGTCAAAAATCCTAACAACTATTTATACTCGAATTCATATACATTTAGATCAAAAGGGGTAATTTGTAAGGTTTTAGCTAAGAACAATTTGAATATCCTTGCATTTGCAAGTTAAGCTTTGAAGATCAAATAAGAGCAAAACTTAGTTGCATCTAAGTTCTTATTTGATTCTTAGAATCACAAGAATCTCTTCAATTCACTGTTTGTACAAGTCCTTCTAGTTGTGAAGGCAGAAGTCCTTGAAGGTTCAAGGCAGGGTAGAAAGACCTTCTGTGTTGAAGGCAAGGAAGTCATCTCTAGGTTGAGGTGCAGTTAGTCACTTCAAGTGTAAAGTGCAAGAAGTCCCCAGTGGTGTGCTGAGGCAGGAATTCCTTCAAGTCTTTGGAGGTGGTGATTAGTAAACTCTCAAGTGAAGCTTGAGGACTGGAGTACGCACATTGCCGAACCAGTATAAAAACTTATTGTGTGCACTCTCTCTATCTTTATCTTTTACATAGCATTTTCGCATAACATAGAGCACACACACTTGCACCTAATTGATTAAAGTAACATAACTTAGCCACCTAGAGCCAAAGCTCAAAGGCTACATCAATTAACTTAATCTACAAGCACAAAGTGATTATAACATAAGCAAGCCTTACACCTAAGGCTAAGCTAATTCGAAACTTAAGCTTGCATCATTCTCTAATCCGCTGTACTCTATAACTAGACAAGCTTATAGCTTGATCAGAATTGCAAGTATCAGGAAGCAAAGTTTTAAGCAGACATGATTCAACCCCCCTTCTCACGTCACAAACACCTTCAATTAGACTTTTGGAACAGTGAGAATGTCAAGAGATGAGTTAATTCAGGTTCAAGTGAACATTGTTAATTGTCCATAAGTGGTCATCCAAACTCTTCATTAATGAAATCATGATTGGAGCTCCTGAATTTCTCCCACCAGTGTCTATCACTGTCTGGCAGAACTGGGTGGTGCTCACTCATAGATAAATGTGTAAGCTCCAGAACCCTTCTGAGAGAATTAGGCATAATTCTCTTAGAGTTATGAAGGTTTTAATGATAACAAGGTAAGCCATAAGAATAAAAATTTTAGTTAAGGTTTTGCTAATATGTGCGCTAAGTGTCTCAGAAAGCTTTAGATTATTGCAATACCATGAGTAAAGACCATTACAAAACATCAAGTAGCCTCGAGATCAATTAATAAAATCATAGCGCCAAAGATATCAGAAAGGATGTCTCAGAAGCACAGAAGGTGAAAACATGTTTCTGAGGAAAGAACACTGTCGCCTCAGAAAAGGTCTCAGAAGACCTTGCGACCAGTAGTTCTCAAAAGGGTCCTCCCTTAGAAGGTTCGCCTCAGAAGTCCGTACAACTCTCAGAAAGTTGGACTCAGAAGCAACCAAGTGTCTGGACTCAAGGGATCGCAAGCAGTCTCAGAAAGCTCGCTACAACTAGCCAAGGAAGTGGGAACACGCGCACTGTGCAGTTCTAAAAAGTTCCTCATTTCGCGCTGACTGTAGCAGGGAGCCGATCTGAAAAGGACACAGCCACATAAGCAAAGTGAAAGCTTCTAATTTCGCGGCTCTTTGATGCCTATATATATGAGTTCAATTCCAGAGCAATGTGACGAAATTCTTGCGCTAAAAACTCCTTATTAAACGTGCAAAAACTCTGCTGAATTGAAAATCATCTGCGAAAACTTAGAACTTTCTCAGAAAGACAATTTTACGAAATTGTTCTTCTAACCTTGCGAAAATCTTCTAGTTTTGTACTGGTGGAAATTCTTACATTTGTAAGTTAAATCTAGAAGTCTACTAAGGGTCAAATTAAGTTTGTAACTTAATCTTAGTAGTTGGTTTTCGAACCAAAAACTACTTTCCGAAAAACGCCAAGTCCTTCCTTGTGTGAAGGCAGTTTTAAGTCCTCTGGTGTTTGAGGCAAAGTTCAAAGTCCTTAAGTGATTAAGGCAAGGAAGTCCTCTAGTGTTGGAGGCAAGGAAGTCCTCTAGTGTTGGAGGCAAGGAAGTCCTCTAGTGTGAGGCAAGGAAATCCACTTCGGGTTGTGAAGTGGTGGAAGTCCTTTAGTTGGTAAAGGCAGTGTTGTCTGGGAAGGCACTTTAAGAAGAATATCTAAGAACTCTCAACTGAAGGTTGAGGACTGGAGTAGGTTGGTTATAACCGAACCAGTATAAAATTCTTTGTGTTAAGCTTTTCTCCCTTGCTCTTTACTTGCATAAATCTTTGAGAAAAACTCTACCACGATTCTAATTAAGAGGTCTCGTGAAAACCTTATTGATCAAAATCAGAAAGCTTTTAAGAAACTCTAAATTTAAGTCATTTTCTTAAAATTCCTCAGAAAGGAACTTTCTCAGAAAGACTAAGTTCTCAGAAACTTAATCTTCTCAGAAAGCAATTTCCGCTGCAAACTCTTAAATCTACCTTCTGAGTAAAAACAACTTTCTAAGTAAAAGTTTTAAGAAGTAATTTTTTAAAACTTGCACGATTCAACCCCCCCCCTTCTCGTGCACACATACACTTTCAATTGGTATCAGAGCTCGGTCCTTAAGGGGTTGAGCACTTCGCAGTGTAAAGGAAAAAGATCCACGAAGGGAAATATGAATTCACCAGCTGCATTCATATCAGATGGGGCTTCAATAAACAGACCTCCGATGTTTCTCGGAGACAGCTTCGACTACTGGCGTGACAGGATGACGCTGTTCATCAAGCACACCAGTCTGGACTTATGGGATAGGATCGAGAATGGAGACTATCAGCCTCTGCAGACAATTACAGAGGATGCTGTAGTTGCAACAGACGCTGAGCCAGGAATGGCACCTCCAGCACTCAGAACCTATACAAGACGGGTCCCTAAGGACGAATGGACTCAAGAGATGAAGGAGAAGATACAACTCAACTTCAAAGCCAAGTATATTCTCCTCTGTGCTTTACCCAAGGTAGAATATGACAAAATTGTGTCATGTGATACTGCACAAGAGATTTGGGAAAGACTTCATATGCTGCACGAAGGTAATGACGAAGTCAAGGAAACAAAAATCTCAATGCTCGTACACAAATACGAGTCCTTTAGCATGCAGCCTGAGGAAACTATTGACAGCATGTCAATAAGATTTCTCCATATCATCAATCAGCTGAAAGTCTTGGGAAAGACTTATTCAAACGCTAAGATGGTATGAAAAATCCTCAGAAGCCTTTATGCAAAATGGCGTCCTAAGGTCACAGCAATCCAAGAAGCCAAGGATCTAAACCAGCTGGGTTTGGATGTACTATTTGGTTCGCTCAGAACGCATGAGATCGAGCTGGAATGGTTGCTCGGAGGACCATCCGCTTCCTCCAGACCTCAGAAGGGATTGGCTCTGAACAGTCAAGTCAGAAAGTCTTCCAAAGCTTTCAAAGCTGAAGAAGCTTCTGAGTCTGACAATGATGAAGGCTCAGAATCCGACGAAGACGACATCTCTCTCCTAGTAAAGAAAATGAAGAAAGCCTGGAGAAAGAGGCCAAACAAAAGCAAGGAATTCACTCCTAAGAAAGGAAAGTCAAAGCCTTCAGATGCCACATGCTTTGGATGTGGAGAAAAAGGCCAATTCAAGACGGAGTGTCCACAAAACAAAGGGAAGAAGAAATTCATTCCCAGAAAGAAAAAGAAGGCAATGGCTGCAACCTAGAGTGATTCAGAAGACGAAGCTTCTGAAGCAGCAAGTGAGGAAGAAGAAGCTAATGTTTGCTTCATGGCAGGAACTGACTACATTCTGGAAACAGAATCTGAATCAGAAGAGGTACAAAATTCCCCTCCTCTTTCATACTTATACGATGAGCTCTCAGAACTCTATTATGATCTTCTGAAAGACTCAAACGAGTTAGCTAACAGTTTCAGCGACCTCAAAAAATCTTTTAAAAACACAGAAGCTGAAAATGTAAGACTAACTCAAGAAGTTCAGAACCTAAGGCTTGAAAGAGACGACTTCAAAGGTAGATACCTTGAAAGTCATGACCTGTATCAAGCATTAGAAAGTTTGTCTTCAATCACAGTAGAAAAGGCTAAAAAGGCCATGATCGAACTGCAAAAGACAAATGAACTTCTAACCTCTGACTTAGTTAAGATGGTAAATGGTGAAAAGATGCTAAGTCTTTTGCTTGGGGGTCAAAGACCCTATAAAGACAAAAGCGGTCTTGGATATGAAGAAGTCTTTGAACCACATAATCTTGATCCACTCTTAACTAAATCACCCCGCATGTGCATTGCATGTTTTAAGAGTGGTCATGGTTCTGAAAAATGCCCTATGTTGAAAAAAGGAAAAATCTCTAAGCCTCAGAAGGCTAAGAAGAAAACTCATAAAGCAAAACCTTCTAAGAAGACTAACCCCTCTCAGAAGGGTAAAACTTCTCAGAAAGCAAGTGCTTCTGAAAAGGGAAAACAAAAGGTTTCTGATTCTCAAAACCATAACCCCTCTAAGAAAAGAAGGCAAAAGTCCAAGAAAGCTAACAAGCAAGGACCCAACAAAGAATGGGTACCTAAATCTATTAACTTTGTGACTGCAGGTACATCATCAAGCGCTGCTCCACCACCACGATGAGCAGTGGTACCTTGACAGTGGTTGCTCAAGGCACATGACTGGAAGCGAGCACTGGTTCAGAAGCCTCATGCCCAAAAAAGGCGGAACAGTGCGATTCGGTGATGGCGCTAAGGGAAGAGTCACTGCAATCGGAGATGTTGGTAAGGATTCCTCTCACCAAATCTCAGATGTACTTTTGGTCGATGGCTTAACTCACAATCTATTAAGCATTAGTCAATTTTGTGACAAAGGCTTAAAGGTTGAGTTTTATGCCAAGTATTGTCATGTGATTAATCTCACAAATGACAAGATCGTTCTGGAAGGAAAACGTGTTGGTAATATCTATGTTATCCATCTGGATGATCTAAAGGATCAAAACGTGGAGTGCCTTGTCTCTGTCCAAGAAGACAAATGGCTATGGCATAAGAAACTTGGTCATGCCCATATGAGACTTCTTTCTGAACTCTCTCAGAAAGGACTTGTAAAGGGCCTTCCCAGAATTAAGTATCAGAAGGATGCAACCTGCGACTTCTGTGAAAAAGGGAAACAGACCAAAGCTTCCTTTCCCAGTAAAAGTGGTATTTCTACTCAGAAACCACTGGAACTGCTCCACATGGATCTCCTTGGACCAACCAGAACGGCTTCTCTTTCTGGAAAACGCTATGGTCTTGTCATAGTGGATGACTACTCCAGATTCACTTGGGTTTTCTTTCTAGCCTCTAAGGAAGAAACTTTTGAGAAGTTCAAAGCATTTGCAAAAAGAGTTTCAACAGAAAAGGATTCGCACATTCATGCCATAAGATCAAATCATGGTGGTGAATTTGAGAACCATGCTTTCGAAAAGTTTTGTGAAAATCTGGGCATTGCTCACAAATTCTCATCTCCCAGAACTCCTCAACAAAATTGAGTGGCTGAGGGAAAGAATCGAAGCCTTCAAGAGATGGCAAGAACAATGCTTTTAGAAAGCGGACTTTCAAAAGGTTTCTGGGCTGAAGTAGTTAACACTTCATGCTACATTCAGAATCGAGTCTTTCTGAGACCAATTCTAAAAAGGACTCCTTACGAGCTATGGAAGAATAAAATACCAAACATTTCTTATTTCCATGTATTTGGTTATTCTTGTTTCATTCTCAACACAAAGGACAAACTCTCTAAGTTTGATCCTAAGTCCGATGATGGGTGCTTCCTAGGATACTCCTCAGTCTCTAAAGCTTACAGAGTATATAACAAAAGGAGTAAATGTGTTGAAGAGACAATCCATATTAAGTTCAAAGAACTTAGTAAGGACATGTCTCAGAAAGATGCAGACTTAGAAGATGAGTTTGAGAAACTCAACATCACTTCTGAGAAAGCCAAAAAGAAAATTCTTATAGATGATGAGACTGACTTCCAACCCATGGAACAACCATCTCCATCTAAAGAAAAATCCAGTAGCATCATCGAAGCTCCAGAACCTAGAGAATCTACTTCTCCAAATACAATGGAACCTAGATTCTCAGAAGGTCAGGCTTCTGATGACTCAGAAAGAGAACCCTCTGTGTCTCCTTCTCAGAATCCTACTCCTAAAAGGATTAGAGGTTCAAGAGACTTGGAGAACGTTTCTCAGAATGAAGTCTTGGGTGATCCAGAACGTGGCGTAAGAACCAGAAGGAACTATACAAATCTTGCTATGGTTTCTGAACTTGAACCAGACTCCATAGAAGAGGCGTTAGATGATCCTAGCTAGGTAAATGCCATGCAGGATGAACTTGACCAATTCGAGAGAAATCAGGTTTGGAAACTAACTCAGAAGCCCAAAGGCAAGAGTGTCATTGGGACTAAATGGGTGTTTCGAAACAAACTTGATGAAAACGGTCAAGTCCTGAGAAACAAGGCCAGATTGGTTGCTCAAGGGTACAACCAACAAGAAGGGATAGACTACGATGAAACTTTCGCTCCAGTCGCAAGATTGGAAGCTATCAGAATGTTGCTAGCTTTTGCTGCACACAAAGGTTTCAAACTCTATCAGATGGACGTTAAGTCTGCCTTCTTGAATGGATACCTTTCTGAGGAAGTTTATGTAAACCAACCACCTGGTTTTGTGAATGATTCATTTCCGGATCACGTATTTAAGCTTACAAAGGCTCTCTATGGTCTGAAACAAGCTCCAAGAGCTTGGTACGATAGATTGAGCTCTTTCCTGCTTAAAAACGGATTCTCAAGAGGGAAAGTAGACACAACTCTCTTTACACTCTCAGAAGACTCTGGCTTCTTGATTGTCCAGATTTATGTTGATGACATAATATTTGGCGCAACCAACGAATGCCTTTGCAAAGAATTCTCCAAGCTTATGCAAGGTGAATTCGAGATGAGCATGATGGGAGAATTAAAATTCTTTTTAGGATTGCAAATCAAGCAAGAGTCAGAAGGGACAGTTATTCACCAAGAGAAGTATACCAAAGAACTTCTGAGGAAGTTTCTGATGGATAAGGCCAAACCCATGAGCACTCCCATGCATCCCTCTCAAGTAATTGATTTGGATGAAGATGGTGAGAAAGTCTCAGAAAGCAACTATCGAGGGATGATTGGCTCACTTCTCTACTTAACTGCCTCTAGACCAGATATCCAACTCAGTGTTGGGATCTGTGCTAGATTCCAGTCTAAGCCTAAGCAATCACATTTAACTGCAGTTAAACGAATTTTACGATATTTAAGTGGAACTACTAATCTTGGTCTTTGGTACGAGAAAGGTTGTTCTTCTGATGTTGTAGGATATTGTGATGCTGACTACGCTGGAGATAGGATCGATCGCAAAAGCACAAGTGGCTGCTGCTGCTTCTTGGAAAATTCTTGATCACTTGGTCCTGCAAGAAGCAAATACGATCGCCCTATCAACTGCTGAAGCTGAATATGTGTCTGCTGCAAACTGCTGTTCTCAGATGCTTCTGGATTAAGAATCAGCTACTTGATTATCAATTAAGGTACACCAAAATTCCTATCCTTTGCGATAATACAAGTACTATCAACTTAGCTAAGAATCCTATTCAGCATTCTCGATCCAAGCACATTGATATAAAACATCATTTTATTCGGGATCATGTGCAAAAAGGCGACATTGAACTCAAATTTGTGAATACTGAGGATCAAATCTCAGATATATTTACAAAGCCTTTACCCGAGGATCGTTTCAATGTTCTGAAAGGATTTCTTAATCTAAAGACGTTTCTAAGTACTTTGAAATTAAAAACTTTTTCTTAGAAACCCCCCTTAGTCCTAGTTTAGACTCTGAGACAAACATCAGAACTAAGCTTCTGAGCTAGAAGTAGGATAAACACAGAAAACTCTATCTGAGAAAATCTGTTCTCAGAAGACTCATCCCTCAAAAAGGAGATCTTCTGAAACATTTCTCAGAAGGACCACTTCTCTCAAAAGGGTACCTTCCGAGAAACAAGTTACCAACGGTAACTTTTGGATAAGCGTCAGAAACGGCTAGTTACAAGCCAGTTCTATAAATACTCATGGCATTGTTCCATTTGAGCACTTTGCGCTTAAAACTTACCAAAACTCTGCCAAATCCTCTCCTCGCTTTCCAATCTTCATCTCTTTCATATCCCATCTCTCTCTCTCTGCTATCTCTGCTCTCTTGTCCTTCTCTATCTCCCTTCATCTCATTCCAAATTTAAACCCTTTACCAAATGGCCTCGTCTGGAGAAATTAAGGGATTAATGAGAAATAACCTTAATGAGGTATCAGAAGACATCCTCTACGAAGATGAGAAGATGCAATCCCTATTTTACAAGACCTATCTCCCACGGAATCTAGCCATGGGAAGGGTATTGCCTCTCAATGTCTACAACCAGGTGGACGAACTTCAGCTCACATTTCTTAAGCAACCTGGATGGCCAGCCATGATGAGCTCTGAGGATGTATGCTACCCAAATGTGGTGAGGGCCTTCTACTCTCAAATCGAAAGGTTCACCAACAAAGGGGTCAAAAGCACGATTGCTGATCAGCAAATCCGCTTCTCCTCCTCTGACATCAACAAAGTTTTCAAGACCTTAATGGTGGTGCTGTCATCGCCGACGACCCAGAATGGGTCAAGGAGGTAGATGACTCAGAAGAAGAAGTGGTGACACTTCTGACTGGTAGCAACAGTCTACCACTCAAGGGCGTAAAGGTGCCATCTTACGCAAGAGGCCAGAATCATCTTCTCAGTTGTTCAACATACCCTTCTCCCCGGATTGGAGACATGGGAACGTTACCACCATGGATGCATGCCTATTGTACCACCTGCTGAAAAAGGAAAGAGTAGATTTGGAAGGATGGTGCTCAACTACATGATGCACCAAGCTCATCCTAAGAGGGCTCTCACAAGTCTACCTTACGGAAGCCTTCTGACCAGAATCCTCGACCATCTCTCCTTCCCACTTGAGGACTACGAGTATGTCTTCAACCACAGCAAATTCTCAATGGTCACCTTCAACAACATCAAGAAGAAGAAGGAGGAAGCAAAGCCTTCTAAGAGAGCTGCGGTCCCACACAGCCTTCTAAGGTTGAAAAGGAAAGGAAAAGGTTTCCGATCCTTCAAAGAAGAAGAAGAAGAAGCAAAAAATGACTCATCCTTCTCCAACAAGGGTGACAAGGAGTATGGCTTCTGAGGAAGCTCAGAAGACTCCTCAGAAAAACCTGAGGTTGTTGAGGCTGCTGCAGACTCAGAAGAAACAACTTCTGAGCAACTCCTGACCAGAAAGAGGAAAGCACCTCCAACTCTCCAAGTCCCAGGGTGCCACCAGAAGGGAAAAAGAAAACGTGGTCGTTTGGTAAAAGCTTACTCTAAAACTCCACCTTCCTTTCTTAAATCTTCTTCTACTTCAATTCCTGTTTCTAATTCTGTTGCTGGTTTTAAACCAACCAAATTTAAAACTAAACTCCTGCATTCCTTGAATTATCAGGGAAAGTCTCACAAAGGAGTGGGGATAAAAACCACTAAGAAACAGACCCGCCGAA